>MCJB01052798.1:3684-25742 GCA_002018475.1 Nicotiana obtusifolia | reverse complement strand
GGATCCCTTTGATCCGTCGATTATTATGGAAAGAAGAACTTATTATGAGCTTCAAGTTTTCCGGCAATATGGATGATCCATTCTCAAGCCTTATGGTGTGAATCCAGAATATCCGTTTTGCCATATATTCATAGCTCAAACCAAGGATTTTCCACAAGAATTATTATGGTTTTTCTGGTACCTATGCCATCAGTATTATATTTTCATGGAATTCAAATACAACGTCTTCAAGGATTTTGATACCATTGCACCAGCCCTTAGAGTATTTTTACTATGGTTCAAACCTAAGAGATATTGGACGAAATGTTTCAGTGATTCCTACGCAGCAAAGATATTCATGTTTCATAGGCCAGTGAAGATCATTAATGGAAAAGTCCAAGCGCAAGTAGAGGCATCATTCTGGTGGAAATTTCCCGTGTCCATTTTATCAATGGAGGAAGAGTATAGCGAGGCACAAAGAATCATTTTTCAGCAAAATAGGTGCATCCCAAAAGAGATATGGCCAAAAGAATGGGCAAGCTGGAATTATACCAATACCCATCCTCACTGGGAAAGAGTCCAGGAAGCTGCAAAAGAATATCAAACACCATATGAAGTCATCCGAGAAAGGATCACTGACAACATTTCCTGATTAAAGTTGCGGATTACTTCTCTCAGTCCAAAGGGAAAGGAACATAGCAGTGACGAACCGTCAAGTTCCAGGCGCTACTTTACAAGGTCTTCGAAAAGATGCCTGGAAGGCAATCCAGTGATAGATAAAGGATAATTTCCTTAATCCTTGCTAATCCCACCTTAATCCTCCATTACCTATCAAAAAATCCTCAAAAATATCCTACCCATACCAAGACAAATTCCCACATCTTTCCATACTAGCCGGGCCCTACTTCTTGTTGTTTTCCTACCATAATCATGCAAAAACTCTCAAAACATATCCTACCCATGCCTAGACAAATTTCCACATCTTTCCATGCTATGCGGGCCCCATTTCACCTTGTTTTCACATGCTTTTACATGCCTCCACATGCTTCTTCACATGCAACACAATACAGCCACATGGCGTCACATGCTTTCACATGCTACACCATGTATATTTCAACCCGTTCACATGCTTTCAAGTGTTTTTAGTGGTTTGCCTAAAGTCCTTCACATGCCAAGAAGGACCCGATTGTAGATAAGTTTGCCATGTAAGATAGGTTTGCTTTATTTAGAATGTTTGTCTAGTAATAACCTCCTAGTCCTATATAAAGGAGGGCTTGTAGTAGTTGTAGGATTATCAGAAAATTATTAGAAAATTATCAGAAAATTACCTTGTACAAGTTCAGAAAATCCTCTTGTAAAAAACCTTAGAGTCATCCTAGAATTTTCTTGTAATTTTCGTGCACTCTTTGTAAATCTATTGTGATATATTCCATATGAGTTCTTTCTAAATTTCCTTCTTGTTCTTCCTTTCGAATTGATGGAAAGGCCGGTCCATGTATGAAAATAGAGTAAGTGTACTCTTTGAAAGTTAGCTTGTTGTAGTACGGTCCATGTATGAAAATAGAGTAAGTGTACTCTTTGAAAGTTAGCTTATTGTAGTGCGAAAGTTTTCTGAGTTATGAACAGTTAACGTTGGTTATAGTACAAAAGTTTTCCGAGTTGTGTAGCTTGGCAAGGTTGAAGCCAGCCCCTTTTGTAGGAAAACTTTTGCGACTATAAACAAATTAACTGCTTGTGTAGCTTGGCAATAGCCAGCCCGTTGGGTGTAGCTTGGCAATAGCCAGCCCCCTTTTTTGTAGGAAAACTTTCGTACCTATGATTAAGCTTGCTTTCCTCGAGTCTCTTGCTTTATTTCTTGTACTGTGGTGCCGTTCCTACGATTAGGCTTGCTTTCACGGAGTCTCTTGCTCTGTTCCTTATACTGTGGTATCAGAGCATGTTCCAGATGAGCTGATTGACTCCATTCGCCTGAACTACAATCTCTTGATAACCCCACTCGAACTTCATGCACTAATGAAGGGTAGACGGGACTGCCCCTACCATACGTATCCAAGACTTTCCCACCAATGGGTTATAAGAGGATGAAATGTCCATTAGTTGGAATAGTACGGGAAACTGAACTAGTACGATTTGAAGAGCTAAATAGATTCTCCTAATGACGTCCTTCTGTGACCCCTCAAAATCTCTTACCTATGTATGTCTTTCTTTCATTTCTCTCAAATGGATACCCAACTTTTGTAGAGTAGAGAGCAGGCAAATATTGACTCCGGATCCTCCATCAACAAATACTCGGGACACCACCTTATTTCCACATTTGATGGTGATGTGTAAAGCTCTGTTGTGACCCACACCTTCTATAGGAAGTTCATCTCTTCGAATGGTAATCATGTTTGCTTTGACTATCTTCTCGATAGTCATTGACAGTGCCTTGCTGGTAGTGTTGCTTGGCATGCTCACTACACTTAACACTTTCATCAAGGAGTTTTTGTGACTGCCAGAAGTCATTAGCAGATTCATGATCGATATATGCACAAGGGTTTTCTTCAATTGTTCCTATACAGAGTATTCTGTAGCTGACATCTTCTTCTAGAATTTTGCGGCCTCCGTATCTGTTATATTCCTCCTCTGAAGTTGTTCCCTTCCTGGATTCCTTCAGTTTACCTTCTCTGGAGCGTAACATCTCCCTGGCCGGGTCATTCCATGAGCCACGACGGTATCTATCATCTTGGCTTTCCCTTGTTGTTGATGTGTCTGTGAGACTGTTTCGTATTCCAAATCCTCCCCATTAATTTCTGTTGCTGGTATGTCTGGACTGTCACTGGAGGTTTTAACTGTACGGCGATCATCAGAGTCCTTCGATGTGGAACCTTTGTAGCCTCAATGTTTCCTATTGTGACGATGATTCCTTTCCAGTCATACTCTTCATCCAGGGTGATCATATTAGCCCCTTAATTCTAGTGGTTGGCAATGGGTTACGGTTCACATTGGGCAGAGCTGAGGTGCACTGAATGGATCCACTTTTGATCACTGAATTAATTGCATTTTTCAGTCTGATACAATCCTCGGTATCATGCCCTGGTACACCTGAATGGTAGATGTTTCATTTGGTTGTATCAAAGTATTTTGAAGGATGCTCAGGAATCCTTCCTTATATTGGATGTATCAAGCCAGCTCTCCTTAGTCTATCAAACAGTTGAGCCAAAGGTTCAGCAATTGGGCAGTAGTTTCTGGGACCTCTTTCTTCAAAATTTGTGCGAGGTCGGGGTGCATAGGTGGGATTATTTTGATGAGTGTGAACTGGAGCAATGGTCGTGGTGGATTTAGATTTGTATGGGCGCGAGGTGGGTTATATTGGAGCTGGGGATTGTAGTATGGTTGCGTTTTGTATGCTGGAGAATAGGTAGGTTGGTGTGAGGAATGGGTGTTTGGAGAGTAAGGGTTGTTTCCATGTTGTGGATTGGATTGGTAATAGGGAACGATTACTGATACCTCTTCCTTTTTATTATTTCGCTGCCTATTGAACTGGATTGAATTGCCTTGCTATCTGCTTGCAATGCAGCCATAGATTTTACCTTCCCGAACTTTATGCCTTCCTCTAAAAGGTCTCCCATCTTAACAAGTTCGGGGAAATTCTGCCCTATCATGCCCGTCATTTTTGCAAACTAGATTCCTTCGAGATCTAATGAAGTATTTAGACAACTCACTGTCATCTAGCGAGGGTTGTGCTCTGGTGTCCTCCTACCTCCATCGACGTTCATACTCTTGAAATGATTCTAACAACTTCTTCTGTAAGTTTACCAGAGCGAACCTATTAGAGGTAATTTCTGTGTTGAACCGAATATGGTTCATGAAATCTTCTGTCATATCCGACCACTTCTTACAGTTTCTTGGATTTTGGCGAGTATACCAAGTAAGTGCCTCCACTGTCAGACTCCTTTTGAATATCATCCTCAACTTCTCACTCCTTCCTACTCCAACTAGCTTATCGTAATAGGCTCTCAAGTGTGCATGGGGATCACATGTCCCATCAAAGATGTCCAACTTCGGAGGCTTGTACCCTACCAACATTTCCACATCAGGGTGTATACTTATTTCCTTGTAATCTAGACTTTCGCTTCCTCTAGCGACATAAAGGTTCTTATTTGTTTCCTTAATGCTCACAACTGTTTGGATACCGACTCTTCCTCCTTATACATAGCTTCCCTTTGCATTTCACCATATTGATCAACTTCATAAGGCAGAATGACCGTGACGTGCGATGTGAAAGTGGGTATGTGCCATGGGTATGTGCTATTTTTGATTAGTGGTAAATGTAAGGTTGTCATGACCAGATGTGGCAATTCCTGAATGTGTTGTACTTCTTCCCTCAATGATTCCATCGCTTGGGCCATCTTGGAAACATGTTCATCATTCCGAGTATCATCCTTTTCTTCTGACCGTCCGGGGCTATCAGCTATTACCAAAGCGTGTTCAGTCTTGTTATCTATCACAAACATCTTCCCTTTCGATCTCAAGTTGTATGGTGGTTCCATAAAATTTTTGGGTCAGCAGAAACCAAGTTCTTCTTTTGGGGAATAAGAATAAAGTTATTAAGAAAGGGAAAGAAAAGAAAAGAAAAAAGAACAGAAGTTAGTTTCAGTGTTTGCACAAAAAATGGGCACACAAAGAAGTTAGTTTACGTATTCAAGCAAACGCGTTTCCTAATGTTCGAGGGACCTCTATTTGTTGGAGGTAGGCCTAAGTTGACAAATGATAAGATTCGACACATTCAGATTCGAAGCAAATTTGGTTTTCTGATAATATTTGGATTGTAACAGGTGCGAGCAAAGATTATAGCATTGTTTTCAACATTCATATGATTGCATGGGCTCAACAGACTTGCCCTTAGGGAAATGGAAAGGTTCGGGATAAAGATACAAGGTGGGAAAAGGGGTGAAATCAACTAGCTTCTAACAGCCGTCCCCATAATCATTCCCCATGTCTTCCTCCTTTTCCGGCTCTTATTCTGGATCTTCTTCAAATTATTTCTCTTCATCATCATTGAACTCAGGCTCCTCTTCCGATTCATCTTCTGGTTCTGTCTTAGATTCAATTTGATACACTCGATCACTCGACCATCATCTTCTGGAGGTGGCAGGATATGGTCAATTGACCCTGGGACCACTTGGCGTGCATGGAGGTAGTCACAAGGTAATGCGGTAGAATCTCATGATAGATTTGCAAGGCCGCCACTACATCTTCTCAGCCATGCTATTCCTTCTCTGGTTTGTCGGGCCAGCTGATCAACTTCATTGATCCAGACATCGTATTCTGGAGTGCACAACGAAATCTTACCCATTGGCATCAGAATCAGATCATTACACTCCTCCATAATCCTTCTTATCCTTGGTATCGGGATTTGCCTATTATACTCGTCTACATACAATGTTGTCCTCGTCCATAGAGGTACATCCTAATTCAATCCAAACTGCCTGAGAACTCGTAGGGTTGCATACGATTGAATGCCCTTGAGTCCTATCATCTCGATGAAATACTTCTAGGGAGTCCTTAGAATTGCCCTGCCGCTCAGCCATGGCAGCTTTTAGTTTATCTACTCTCCACTTAAGTTGGTCAGCATCTCTCTTTAACCTTCCTGTCCATGTGGGGAAACCCAATTCCTCATTCTCTCACTGTGACTTCGAATCATGTTGCTAACGCCCACAAAGTAATTAACTATGGCCTCTCGTTGAAGGAAGGGTTATGTGGCCCATATTTGGAGCAACAAGTTGCAACCTTTGAAGAAATCGTACCCCCCGGAACATGCAGACAATGCTTTGAGAATTTCTACTAACACCATAGGTACCAAGGTGGCTTGGAGGTTACCTCGAAATGTCGCAAAAACCTCATGCAACAAGTTGATATTGATTTGTCCTCTCCTTTGTGGGAAAACCAGCATTTCTAGCAGCACCAAAGAGAAGGTTATGGGTCAGAGACCTTCCCAGGTATCTTGATCACACTAAAAGTCCCCTAAGTGCCATTCAAAGCTCTCATGATGTCCAAACCTGTCAAAACATTAGTCCAGGCTTACCCATCCATCTTCAATGTTTCTCAAACCTTGACTGTTTGCCAGATCCAAAGCATTAAGAAACCTGTAGCCGGGCATGGTGACCGGTAGTATCGGTTTCCTCCCTATAAATGGCGGCTCTATGAAGCTGGTAACGTCTTTCAACGTTGGCACCAACTCAAAGTCAATGAACTTGAAAACTATATTGGCCAGATCCTAGAATTCTATTAGCGGGCAGTTAAGCTCCCTATTGGCCTTGATGTTGAGTAAGGAAGTCAATGCCCCTAGGTGTATCCTGATTTTGTCCCCATGCTCTCGGTGGATGTTCTTCCACCATTTTTTTAGCTTGTGCGGTGCTCCCATGACCATATTGATTTTGAGGATGTTCTGGTTGATTTCCATTTCTCATCCTGATAGGTTTGTCGTTCCACAAAATTCATGTCGTTGAGTGCATGGCCCGTTGACATTATGGTGGCTTTCCTAATTGTGTGTCGATATTAAGGACCGACTCACCTAAGGGTTATGCAATATGACCTATGTTTTCTAGAGTAGAGTGTTTCTTAGTTTTTGAGTTTGATTGAATACTGCGAGAAGTTATGTCAGTTGAACTGACAAAGCCATTCTCTGAAACTAAAAAATTTTGAAGGTTTGGAGGGGTGTAAAAGGCAACCCTCACGTGCCATTAAGTGTGAGAGTGCACGACTAAGACTAGATAGGAAAGAGTGTGATGACAGAATATATAAAGCGGTAACAAATAGTGGAATGTCGGTAGTAGCATTAAAGAAAGAAAATCAGTACAAAATAAACAAGTAAGACTGTAAACACATAATTGCAAATTAAGCACTGTTAAAGCGGTATATAAAAATTCCTAAATTCCAGCCTAGTCTAATTCTACTAAGGTCAGGACCTAAGGGGTTTCCCCAGCAGAGTCGACATGATGTTGCACCATATTTTGAGCAAGTCAAAACAAGATTCAACTAGTGATTTCTCTATTGATGATAAAAGAGTGTCGCCACCTAATATTTAAAGTTATATTAGGGTACATATTTAATTACTACGATCATTATCCTATTAGCCCCCTAACCAGTGAGATTTTGGGTAAGGGTTCTTGTTCTTCTAAGGGGAAGGCGTTAGGCACCCTCTAAAATCTGCCTGAGATAGCTCCATATGATTTAGACTATGTTTAGGGAATTAGATGTCAATACTCTGCTTAATTAATGCTTAAAGTTGTGCGACTTACCTTATGTTATGTTTTAAAACCTATTAATATTGACAGAGAAGTAGTGTATATGTGTTGAAAAGGTGTAAACTTTATTTAAGAGAAGAAGCCTTAATAAGATATCTAAACAATTGAAAGAATGTTTAGAGGAAGGAGTTTATAACACCTGCTTTACTAATAAATGGGGGATGGAGTAACTTTAAAAACATTTGACTTTGAAACAAGGTGGCTATTTGTATAAAGTGAGAACCATTTGAGAAAACCGGGGTTTAGATGTACTTTGAAAATTTGATTTTAAATATCATACTCAAATTCAAACAATTTAAAAGATCCTTCACTGCAGCAGTGTTTGATTCGCAAAAATAGCCAGCTTTTTTTCGAAGTCATTTCTGGTTTGCCTCGGTTGTTTTCTTGTTTTTAGAAAGAGAAAGCTGTGACTTATTGCAAATCTATCTATTTTCAAAAACATCAAAAAGGAATAGTTAGTAAGAGTTAAGAACTAAATAAAAGTGATCGACAATTAGAATTGCTTACTACTAGGTTGCATTACTACTTTCCTTTTTACCTATGTTTTAAGGGCTTGCCGGGTTGTTGATATAACTCATGGAAATAAAGAGAGCATTCAATCAAATATCGTCAGTGTTGGATACATAACAAACAACAGCAAACGGTTAATGCGATAGAGAAAAAGAGATAGACTCTTGGTTCGGGCCTGAAGTAAATTAGGCCCAACAGACGGCGAAAACAAACAACAACAGCTCCAATGACTCCAGGGTTCAGGCAAAGAATTTGGGCCTGAGTTCTTTGAGAACTCGGCAGGCCCAATTCAGACACATGTACAAAAGAAAGAGAAATTCATTAGATATGTGGACCAATATACTATTTAAACATAAGTAACACCAATATACGCCCAAGATAAACTATAACAATCCACAATAATTAAGAATGCAAAATTATTGTGAAGTCACATATGGTAAAGCAATTTATAGTAAAAACCATTATTTCCATTGAACACTAAACCTAAAGAGATTCACAAATGTCAATTGACTAAAGACTTAGGGTAAAATTTTGTTCATGGCCAAGCTACCCTTTGGATCCTTGGCACTTCAAAGTTCACTAGGGTCTCAAGGACCCCGAGCGGTGCTTGTGTCAGGGAGAGTATTTCAACTAAGAACTAAATTCTACTCCCAAATACCCCCTAACTACTCACAATTACCCTTCCCTACAGATTTAGGTGCTAATGAGGCACTCAATGTAAACCCCAATACCACAGTGGTGACGATACACAAGGAGAGGTATATTTCTTGCAAATAACTATTCATGTACTTTTATCAGGCTTGAGAGTACTCAACAGAATCAGTTGTAGGTGCTAGCAAAGCAATGAGAAGACACCAACACGTTCATATAAGAACTCATAATAAGTAAGTCATGCAGTTCAAAGGAGCATAGGAGATATCAGGTGTATCAACCTCAATAATCTAGCAGGTTTATACTTATGAAGATCATTAGCTGTAATCATATACTTAATCATGTATACACTTAATGGAAGTCTACACAAAGACTAACATTCCACTTCTCACTAAGTGTGAGGGGTAACAATCCACTTCAAGGTTCTTAAGAGACAGGGGCAGCTAAATACATTAACAAGTGACCTCTAAGGAGATTTTTCATTCCATCTATGTTTGTTAAGAGTTAAATATAAATTCCTATATTCAAACAAGGTAGATAAACATCAAAGTGCCTCTCCTAAGTCTATCGGTAAACTGCAGCAAAATTTGTAGGTTACAATGAAAGGAAACACAGTCACAAACATGATATACAAGCAGCAGTTCCCTTCCAAGACAAGGATAAGTGCAGAACTTCCGATGGATGACATTCAAATATGTACATGTTACATTCTACTAAACTGCAACATTACAATATGATTGAGTACCAAAAACATGGGAATTATACTAACATTGTCATTATAGTGGTCTAGACTTTTGAAAGTTTATACCAGGTAAGCATGTTTCAGTTATAAGCTAAGTAGATTAGTCTACCATGATGAAGTTCTGCAATACTTGGTTGAATCAGTTGGTATTCAACTATTGCAGGTGCAATTTCAATCAGGTTTCCAGACATGACTTCAACTAAACGGATAGCAGCAGAAAAAACTAAAATGCAGAGGTTAATTAGAGCTTAATCTAGTTACTTTAAGGCATTATCTCACACAGTGAAGCTCACAGATGTGATCAAACAATTATGGGAGCTGACAGAAGGTTCTTTCACTGATTTTCTAGAGTCATAGAAT
The DNA here is from genome assembly GCA_002018475.1 of Nicotiana obtusifolia. Lineage (NCBI taxonomy): Eukaryota > Viridiplantae > Streptophyta > Magnoliopsida > Solanales > Solanaceae > Nicotiana > Nicotiana obtusifolia. Next base: position 16,211 of record MCJB01052798.1, on the reverse strand, counting down.
CACATAAGAGCACGTTAAAGAAGAAAATAATTCAATCATTATAAACTGCTATGCATGGATTACATTACAGCTCTGTACATAATATCATGTGTTCCCAGGTATCAAGTGAATCATACCAGTAACACTAAGGCAACATAGCACATATGAGAGCAACAATAGAACACCAGAAGATGAAGACAACTATTAAAATCATTTGAACATTCTTTTGTTAGAGACATGTTGATTAAGATTACTAGAATAACTAATTAGTATGCGACTCTTATTTCAGAATATTAAGGAGATTATAATTCTAGAGTTAAGTGATTAGTTATGGGTTAATGACAACATATAGAGATAAAAACCATAACATATTAGAGATAGAGTCATTTAACAAAAGATAACTGAACAAACATGCATTCAATTAAACAATTAAAAGATAAGGTTGATGTTCACTGACCTTCTTTTGTGCAGCAAACGAAGCGAGAGTCTTTTTCAGCTGTTAAGAATCAGAGACTCAAACTCCAACCAATGTAGTGTTCAAACTCGGAAAGAATCAGAAACTAGTCAGAAAACCCTAGCTTGATTTTTGCTACTCAAGATTAGAAATTGTTATTTCTCTGTTTGTTAAGTGATTTCGTATGTCCCTTCTACTTTTAGGTGAGAGCATTAAAGCCCCTATTTATAGTGGAATTAAAATGCCTCTAGGGTTCAACAGAATTCAAAATGGTTGTGGAAGGTGACGGAGGGGTGGTGGTGTGAGCATAATCGGGTGAAAATCTAAGAAGACGGAGGGAAATCAATGAAAATGTTTACCTGAGAGAGGGAAGTTGACTGTTGAAGGAAAAAACCATCAGGTAAGAGTCTCAATGTCAAGAGGTCACTTCGCTTGACCTCGGGACCAAGAATAATCATGATAGAACTGAGAAACGTTCATGCATGCCACGGATTTAACAAAACCTAGAAATATCTCCGAAGACTTGTCATTGAATTATTTGGTCTAGGGTTTCGGATTTGGGGATTTTGAATCTCCAAGATGAAACGAGCAATGATTCAATGAGAATCATTGATAAGGAGGATAAAGGGGATGATTTCTGGTCATGATACATGACCTTGCACTAATTTGATCAAGGTTATTTGATTGATGGGGTTAGCTGTATTGAGAGAAAAGGAGAGAGAAAGGAGAAAGAGGGCTGCCGAGTCTGGGAGACGAATGATTAGGGTTTGAGGGGATAGGGCTGTCTTTAGGGGTTTAAACGGGTTGGAGAGATTTGTGCCGTTGGATCTATAGATCAATGGCCCTGATAAATCAGGGATCATTTAATTATAATGGTGTAATATGATAACCGTTGGATTATTGGATTTGGACGATTAAGATTGAATCTAATGGATTATTAAAATTAAAGGGAAACGGGATAATCACGAGTCGTTGATCTGAGTGATGGGCTGCTGAGATTGGTTGTGCTTCTGTTGTCAGTGGTGTGGAAGGGCGACGTGGCAAGTTCTGATTCTTTCATTGAGAGTGGACCGGATTCCCTAGGTCAATAAGATAGGGCAGTTTTAGACTGGATCATATTTGTTTGGGCTTGGGTATTGGGCTAAAAAAAATTTGATTGATAGCCACATTGTATTTAATTATGTATTTACAATTGTAGCCATTTCGGTCTTTAACTGTCACGACCCAAATCCCAAACCCGGTCGTGATGACGCCTCTTGTGAAGACAAGGCCAGCCAAAATCATAACTCATTTTAAGTAGTTAATTTAACAAGAGAACAACACAACACAGTTTAATAGTAGTCATTTGCGGAAAAACATAGTGAACCATCCCAACAACAGCACAAACCGGGTGTCACAACGTCATGAGCAACTAATGAAATCCTAATAGCAAGATAACTATTACAATATCTCTAGCACAATCATTTGAAGAAAGTGGAAACAAAAATAAAAGAGATACGGGGCTGCGGACGCCAACAGCTACCTCGTAGTCTCTGAATCACCGCTCTGACAGTCGTAGTCACTGTCTCGGAGCGGAATCAATAACGCCTGAATCTGCACACATGGTGCAGGGAGTAATGTGACTACTTCCAACTCCGTGAGTAATGCATATAAATAATGACTGAAAGTAAGGAAACACGTAAAGCACAAGGCAATGCATAATGAAGCAGTAAACCATTATTTGAAAATAATAAATCAGTAAGAAATCATTTAAAAATCTTCCCAGCTGTGGTTACCAGTTGCAATTGTTACCAACTGTAACATCCCTGGGCTCAGTATCATTTAAAACAGCAAAATCTTCCCAGCTCTGGTTACTAGTTGTCATTGTTACCAACTTTAACCTATAGTTGTCATTGTTACCAACTGTAATATCCTTAGGTTCAGTATCAATCTCACAGCTCTGGTTACCAGTTATCATTATTACCAACTGTAACCTATAGTTGTCATTGTTACCAATTGTAATATCCCTTCGGCTCTGGTTACCAGTTGTCATTGTTACCAACTGTAACCTACAGTTGTCATTGTTACCAACTGTAATTATCACAATGGGTACCCGCGTTCATTGGGGGTGTACCTACTCCGGGAGGGGCCCCTTACGGCCCAAGCGCAATATCAAGCCACCTCGTGGCATATATCTAGGCCCTCGGCCTCATATCAATCAAGCCACCTCGTGGCGTATATCAAGTATCTTAGGCCCTCGGCCTCATATCACTCAATAAAACCTCACATTTGGCCCTCGGCTGCACTCAGTCAGAAAATCATCACATGCCCCTCGGGCATAGTAAAACAGTAGTTCTCAGCCCAAAAAATATCATTTAAATATCATTTAAATCTCAAAACTTAGTAAAAATGGCAGAGTTGTAAAACAGTGAAAGAACAACATGATTGAGTTCAAGTATGAATCAAAATAGTGAGTAAACAGTGATAAATATCCCTGAAGGGTTCAAATAACCGACACGAAGCCCAAATATGGCAATCAGCCCAATTCATGATGATATCAAATACGTTTCAATCAAATATATAATAAAAATGATCAATCGGGACGGACCAAGTCACAATCCCCAGTAGTAAACGACCCCGCGCTCATCATCGAGCGCGTGCCTCACTTCAATATGGCACTACGATGTGCAATCCGGGGTTTCAAACCCTCAGAACATCATTTACAATCACAACTCACCTCGAACCGGCTAAATTTCTAGCCCACGACGCCTTTGCCCTTCAAATTGGCCTCCACGTGCGTCGAATCTATCCAAATTCAGAACAATTATGTCACAATATGTTGAGGGAACAAAGCCCACGTGAAAACAATCAATAAATACTAAGAAATCCCAAAATTAGTAATACCCCGAGCTCGGGGCCCACTTCTCGAAGTTCAAAAATTTCACATCAACGGGTTCCTTATCTCCCAACGAGTTCACCCATACAAAAATTATCAAATTCCGACATCGGATTGGCTTTCAAATGTTAAATTTTCGTTCTTGGAAGATTTGATAAAAAAATCTGATTTTTCTTCCATAGATTCATGGATTCATGATGTAAATGAGTATGGAATCATGATCTGTGAAGGATTTATGATAAAGAACACTCACCTCCTTCAAATTTATGGAAACCCCTCTAAAAAACGTCCAAACCGAGCTCCCCCAACTCTATTTTAGTCAACATGGCCAAAACCCCCCGTTTTTATAGTGTTTTCTGCCTCGGGTGCCACAGGTGGCGCCGGGCGCTGCCTGTGGCGCTGGTTCCAGCAGCCACAAAATTCCTGGCACAAAAATAGGCATAACTTTCTCATACGATGTCCGAATTGGACGATTCTTTTTGCTATGACTCCGAAATTTCGATACAGATATAATGCTTCAATTAAAATGGAATTTGGAGCCCATTTTCATAATATGATACCACTTATTCTTGAAGAGACGACATCGACACATTCTAGGGGAGAATGTGACGACCCGGCCAGTCGTCCCATGAGTTACCGCTCTGTTTCCCCTATTTTTGCTTCATTATGCTTCGTTATCCGTGTTTTATGTGATCGAGTTGAGTAGTTTGCATTCGGAGTGGGTTTGGTAAGAAATGAGACACTTAGTCTCTTTTAAGAAGGTTTAAGTTGGAAAAGTCAACTGGATGTTGACTTATGAGTTAGAGGGCTCGGATGTGAGTTCAGATGGTTCGGTTAGCTTCGGGAGGTGATTTATGACATAGGAGTGTGATCGGAATTGGTTTTGGAGGTCCGGTGTAGAATTAAGCTTGAATTGGTGGACTTAGTATTTTGACAATTTTCGGTTGTTAGGCGAGATTTTGATTCGAGGGTCGGAATGGAATTCCGAGAGTTGCTATACCTTAGTATGGTGATTTCGGACTTAGGCATATGTCCGGATTTGAAATTGAAAGTCCGTAGGACAATTCAACGCATTTTGGCGAATGTTGGAAAATAGAAGATTTTTGGAAAGTTTGACCGAGAAGTTGACTTTTTGATATCGGGGTCGGAATCCAGTTCTGAAAATCTTCATAGGTCCGTTATGTCATTTATCATTTGTGTACAAAATTTGAGGTCAATCGGACTCGATTTGATAGGTTTCGGCATCGAATGTAGAAGTTGGAATTTGTTAGTTTCATTAGGCTTGAATTGGGGTATGATTCGTCTATTTTGCGTTGTTTGATGTGATTTGACGCCCCGACTAAGTCCATATGATGTTTTAAGATTTGTTGATATATTTGGTTGAAGGCCCGAGGACCTCGAATGGATTTTGGATGGTTGATAAACATACGTTCGTCCTCGAACGTGCTAAGGACTATTTCGGGGACATTAAATTTCTATGTGTATTATTACACACACTTGCGGGCGATTCTACGTCACCATAAATTTAACATGGATCCGAGAACGCCTTCTCAATTGAAGATTATCTCTTTTATCCACGTTTATAAACTTCAAAACCAAATTTCTCACAGCCCAATTAACTCAATACAGCGTGTTAGTCTCAACCGGCTGTAGCAACTCGTGCTTGCGCGCCCATCATATGTATGCCCATAACCACGTCTCTGGTCATAATAGCTGTTCATAATTAATTCCAGCATCGTCAATTAACCTCAGTTTAACCAAAACCTCGTTTTCAATTTTCACAACTCTGACAGCAATTCACGAGGCATGAAGACCTCATAATTATTTACTCGAATTAACGAGTCACATTTAACGCCACCTAGACACTCCCCTTGTAGGCTAAAACTCAATAATTATAGCACGAATATGGCTAAATGTGCACAGAAATACATAAAAGAATTATCAAATAAGCCTAACAGGCATGGCCCCCTATCAGTACTATAGTACCAATTTAATTCCACACAAGGAGAATTTAAAACACATAATTTTTCATCACAAGGAACTCGTCCTTATATAACTTCCACCGCGGCTCATAGCCCAGTATAAGCTTTTCACATCATATTAAAAATGCGAGGATCTCGTCCTCAACTCTGAATCACAAGTAATATGCACTCATGCCAACCGAAATCTATCCATTCCTCCATTAAAAATAATTTCCTTTAATCGAAATCACAGCACATAATGAACTCCCATACCGGTAGGGCATATAATTCATAATGCTCTAATCAGTTATCCCGAAATTACATCAAAACCCACTGTAGTGAGTATCAGAAAGTCACTTTTGGACTCATAGCCCTCAATAGTGTAACAAAAAAAATTATAGACACGGCTAAGACTATCAAAATCTCCCAACAGGGGTAAACACAGTAGTAGAGTGCAAATTCACAAACTCACCATATAAGTCGATTGCCCATAATAACATCCTCCGACCACAAAAACTGGAATTTCAGGAATCTGGTGCCCGCAACACATTGCATGACGCATATAAATCCTGTTCCAAATCTCGCAATACTGCCACGATGAAAGAGACGTGTAGAAGCTCATAGCCACCTACCGAATCAATAATTCATGGAGTCTCTCATCTTGTGAAGAACCATTACCTCATTCTAAACTGAATAACGGTATTTCCTTTTAATGTGCCTTATATAAATCTGATTGCATAGATTTCAGCTCCAATAATCTCGTCTCACTCGGTGCAAGCTGCTCACGCAATAAGCCGCCTCAAACACCAACTCAGCTCTCATATGGCGCCATCAATGCGCCGACAAGCTACAATTTGAACATGACACATAATGAGGAACGAACTCTAGAAAAGAATTATCCAGCTCGCGTAACGGAAAAACTGTCGAACAGATGTTACGAACCCTCCTCGGAGGATGAGAGACAAAATACGCAAGAATAGATATAGGGGACCGTACTCAACATAACACTGTTGCGGCATGCAACCCGATCCACACATGATACCGTTGCGCGAGATTAAAAGAATTTCTCATAACCCCTGAACTATTAGTAGAATGAATACTTCATTGGCTAGAACCCCTTTCACTCAACTCATTTCAGAAGAACCATGGCAACATGCAAATGAATTCCCATAACCACAGAAAATACAAACCTCAAGTTGTGGTCTAAACCATCATGACTCTTCCGGAGTCCATTCACACAACAAGGCCATTCGAAGCAAATATCTCCCAAATCAATCAAGTCATGGTGGCTATTGGACCTGCACGTACAACCACATACCGCATGTAAAACTTCACACGCCGAAGGAACTAATCATTGCCACCATCACACTGATTAAACCATTACTAACCGACCCAACTTATTTCAATTTACTCTTGACCTGACTTAGAAATATAATAGCTCCATTCACAACATATTGAACTCAATTCGCACTCACCTCGAGTGACCCCAATTGCGAGACTACATCTTCTTAATACTCATGAACCATCTCATACCCTCCTTATGTGCTCAATATTATCTCAGACTGGTACACCCATTTTGCAAGACCTTCTGCGCATCCGAAGCTATTTCTTCCATTCCTCCAATATTGCACCGTATACCCGATGGTAACATAGAATATTCCAAGTTTCGTTCGCAATCCACCGCGAAGACTCGATCCTTAACCACACATCGGACCCGAAATCTTTAGGCACTGCACTTTAATTCTTGAATCCACTAGGACCGCTATCGAGAGTCAGTCACTCTGACCTAGTCTTGAAGATAACCAACTCCAACGCTCCACTAACACATGACAACCTCTCGAAGAAGCAACCGACTGCGCTCTTTTCCATGTACATCACGTCCACAAAACATAAGCTCCGAGTCTTCCCAAAAACCTGAACATGCATCGATAACGCCGAATACAGCACACGCCCATCTAGTTCTTTGCTGAATCACCCCTAATATTTCCTTTTCTTAGTCATAAATACTCCGCCGACGTACCGATAACCAGAAACCGCACAAGCAGACAACCACGTGATCCAATTGTAAATGGTGGGGCTCCCCCCACTTAGCTCTAAGCCACCGTCACATAATGTAAAGCCCATGACGATCCCTCCTTCTCAATTACCATGATCTCGCACCATTAACCCGACAGACTTCTCGAAGTCTTTGTTAAGCTTCTAATGAACATCCTGGATCACAAGTCATAGTCACACACTCGACTTCTTACTGGGTAGCAAGTAATATACCTCGCAGAAGCTTCATCAACATCACGCCACCGCTAACCTGCTCACAGGAGATAACCCACCTGTGGAATTCCTTACCGATATCTTCTAATGACGCTGCACTGGGTATAACTACCCCGTAATCAGCAAATTCTCCTAAGCTCATGCTCGCCCACTAGCTGTATAAGTCTGCTCCTTCCCTATTGACATCAACTGAAAGTTCAACAATACTTTACAAACTCAAGTCATATTGCACCTGAAACGATAATCAGATCTTCACACCCCTATTCATTTCAAACAAACTCCTTTCTACCATATTCGATATTTCTTCGTACGACAACCATCACTCCAAATAAAATACGTAGGCCAAATCACCTTCCATCATGATTCCCAAACCGTTCTACACTTTCTAAAGGCACGTGACTATCCTACCACAGAATCCATATGCTAATCTATCACTCTTATTTCGGTTAAACCATCTCTTTTAAGAAACTTTTCAACCTCTGCTTCTCATACTTGGCCTGCTAGTACTTCAACCACCGCGAAACACTTCCTGCCATGTCGTTCCTCATACTTCGCCGCTCACGTGTTGCATCAAATTGAAATCCATCTCTGTAGCACCCGAACCAATAAAATGTTACCGACTCTAAGCCTCTTCAAAGATCATCTTTCTCGAGCCATCCACATTAGAAATACTAATTTGATTTTGAACCGCTGCACACAGCTATCCCTGGCAACCACCCCTCAGGCACCATTTCACAGCACCATGCCCGAAGGCAATATCCAAGAAGATCGTAACACCGACGAACCATAATGCGTTCAAACAAGGACGACGACACCGCATCATATTGAAAATTCCATCATGCTTGAAAATATCAAGTCTTGTTACTTCATCAACCAAACATGGACATCTATAGTCCGACTGCCTTTCCTTCGCTAGAATTAAATGCTGAACCTCTAAATTATACACTAAGAAATCCTTCTTTCGAGTCATTCACTGCCGCGTTCCATATATAAGCACCCTACCATTTCACCAACATTGTATGACAACAACGCATAGACATCGTAGCAATTCGTGCACGGTCTCTAAACCATAGAAGATACAGATATTAAGCTGGAACATAAGAACATCCTTTCAAAAGACAGCGATAATAGCCTGCCCGAACACGCATCTAGCACCACGTCTGTAGTACCACTACAACTCTTCGATGCCCAATTGATAACAAGTGCTTCGCGCCGCATAAGATTGAGTAGGAAGGAAATAAAGACATAAGCCTCAATATAATCAAATCGCACGATAAGAATTTCAAGAATATGGAGTTTTCCTAAAAAGTTCTACAGCCTCTGGAAGAGAAATACAGACGTCTCCGTACCGATCCGCGAGACTCTACTAAAACTGCTCATGACTCGTGAGACCTATGTAACGGAGGCTCTGATACCAAGCTGTCATGACCCGAATCCCAAAGCCGGTTGTGATGGCGCCTCTCGTGAAGACAAGGCCAGCCAATTCGAACCATAACTCATTTTAAGAAGTTAATTTAACAAGAGAACAACAAAACACAGTTTAATAGCAGTCATTTGCAGAAAAACATAGTGAACCATCCCAACAACAGCCCAAACCGGGGTGTCACAACGTCACGAGCAACTAGTGAAATCCTAATAACAAGATTACTATTACAATATCTCTGGCACAATCGTTTGAAGAAAGTGGAAACAACAAATAAAAGAGATACGGGGCTGCGGACGCCAACTTCTACCTCGTCGCCTCTGAATCACCGCTCTGACCGTCATAGTCAATGCGTCGGAGTGGAATCAATAACGCTTGAATCTGAACACATGGTACAGGGAGTAATGTGAGTACTTCCAACTCAGTGAGTAATGCATATAAATAATGACTGAAAGTAAGGAAACACGTAAAGCACAAGGCAATGCATAATGAAGTAGTAAACCATTATTTGAAAACAGTAAATCAGTAAGAAATCATTTAAAAATCTTCCCGGCTCTGGTTACCAGTTGCCATTGTTACCAAATGTAACATCCCTGGGCTCAGTATCAATTCAAACAATAAAATCTTCCCAGTTCTGGTTACCAGTTGTCATTGTTACCAACTGTAACCAACAGTTGTCATTGTTACCAACTGTAATATCCTTGGGCTCAGTATCAATCACACAGCTCTGGTTACCAGTTGTCATTATTACCAACTGTAACCTACAGTTGTCATTGTTACCAACTGTATTATCCCTTCGGCTCTGGTTACCAGTTGTCATTGTTACCAACTATAACCTACAGTTGTCATTGTTACCAACTGTAATTATTACAATGGGTACCCGCACTCAATGGGGGTGTACAGACTCCGGGAGGGGCCCCTTACGGCCCAAGCGCAATATCAAGCCACCTCGTGGCATATATCTAGGCCCTCGACCTCATATCAATCAAGCCACCTCGTGGCGTACATCAAGTATCTCAGGCCCTCGGCCTCATATAACTCAGTAAAACCTCTGATGTGCCGGGTAATTTCGGCACATTTTGATACTATTTGCTTAAAGTTTAACTTGTTTTACGTGCAAATTCTACTGATACTTATGTAATTTTAGTGTATTTGCAGTACATCGACTGTAAGGACCCAGAAGTACGGAAAAGAGTTCAAAAGCCAACTGAAAACAAGAAAAGAACTTAAGAGCATCACAAATGTGAGTATGCGGTCGCAAACAGCACATGCGGACCGCATATTTCACAAACAGATCGCAAACAAGGACAGAACTCTGGGCAATTCTTCATGTCGAGAATGCGATCGCAAATGCGACTGCAAAACAAGAATGCGAACCGCAAAATAGCAATGTGAAATCGCAAACGCAAACAGAGTTTCTGGGTGAAAATCAAAGTGAAGAATGCGATCGCATTTCGCGATCGCATAATCAACATGCGGACCGCAAACCAAAATGCGATGAAGGCAAAACTCTTGGGTTAAATCTGCGACAGTCAATGAAGATTTGCGGTCCACATTTCTATTTTACAACAGAAATGCGGTCCGCATTATTACAGCAGGGGAAAACCAGTCCGAAATTTGCCTCGGGTTTTGGGCCTCTATAAATAGGTTTAATAGAATTTTGTGAGGGACATCTTGTCAGAACTGAGAGTACAAAGTACGGGCAATTAACTAATTTGAATTCTTGGAAGCTTTTGGGATCAATTACCTTTTATTTTGTAAGATTATGACAATTACTACTCTTTCTTATTCAATGTTCAGCATGAGTAGCTAAATTGAAACGCTAAGGTTGTGAACCCTAGATGGGTACAATGTTATTGAGATTTTGATATTGAATGATTCCAACGGATGATTGATATTTATTTACTTTTTATTCCTCAACAATAGTTTATGGTTGCAAACATTAACGAACGCCAATTAATTTTATCCTTGCTTGGGAAAGTGGGATAGAATTGGTAGAAGTGAATAACAAAGACTCAAGGCTTTAAACCTTGTTTAATAAAATCGCTTAGGAATAAGTGAGTTTTAATTTGGCATTAATTGATTGTTCTTAATCACAACTCTTTTGTATTTGGAAAAATCATAAAGAGGATATATTATCCAACTATTGGAAAATATTGGGTAATAAATTAGGCATCAATTGCATATCAAGAAAGTTGTCCGTTGGAACTATACAATATTAATATCAATAGCATTGTACTACAAAAAGGGGGAACACAACCTTGGTTTCTTTATTTCATATTATTTACATTCACAATATTGACATTAGTTTCCGTTTATCCTTACGTTCAATACTCTTTTGTTATTTGAATTACTTTATAGAATTACGACTTAGTTGAGTATTACACTAATTAGATAAACATTTCACACTTATTCCCTGTGGGATTCGACCCCAACCTTGTTGGGTTATTATATTTGACACCGACCGCTTACACTATTCTTAAGGTGTAATTTGAGCGTATCGAATTTTGGCGCCGTTGCCGGGGAATACGGTTCTGAAATTACTAATTAGTGTATACTTTACTTCACGTCTAATTCTACTCTATTACACGTTGTTTGTTGTGTTTGGTGTAGACAGGGAGATATGTCAGACCATGAAGATGATGTGGAGATACAGGAGGAAGGAAATCCTTTTGCAGACATTGAGGAGTATATTAAGGATACAAACGCTATTGTACATCTTGCTACCGGTGCTGCCACTTTCCAGGTGGAACATGGACTAATTCTGATGCTGAAAGCGGAGGGATTTGTCAGAAATTCCACTGATGACGATCCAACACAGCACCTTAGAAATTTCTTGGGTGTTTGCGCGATGCACAAGCTGAACCATGTCTCCGACGATGCCCTGAGGTTAAGATGCTTTAAGTATTCGTTAGCTGGGGATGCGAGGAAATGGCTTCAGAATCTTCCTCCGAATTCTATATGTTCATGGCCTGAACTTGTCCGAGCATTCTTGTCAAAATGGTTTCCACAAAGCAAGAAGTCCGAGCTCAGGGACAAACTTTTCTTCTTTAAGCAACTACCTGGTGAACAGTTACATGAATCGCGGGATCGCTTCAAATTATACTTGGTGAGGTCTCCAAAACATGGTTTTCCAGATTCCATCTTGCTGGAAAAATTCTACATGGGTTTGGATCCTATGAACCAATCAATAGCGAAGAATGCAGCTGCTGGATCTTTTATGGATAAAACCTTCACTAGGGTGACTCAAATCTTAGATAAAATGGCAAAACACAACCAAGCTTGGCATTCTGAGGATTCCATAGGCGGAATTGCAATTGGCTCTCCTTCTATGAAAAACTTGATCAAGGAAAATCAAGAACGAGACCAAGTGATTGCGGAACTTGCCACAAATGTCAATGTGTTGACAAAGCTTTTCACAGAAAATCAGAAGAAGAAAGTGAATGTGGTTGAGAATGTGCAGCCGTTACAAAATGATGATTATGAAGAGGCAAATTATGTTAATAATTCTCAAGGAGGGTACCAAAGGCAGCAATACCAAGGCCAAGGCTCGCAAAATCAATGGAG
>MCJB01052797.1:252855-268706 GCA_002018475.1 Nicotiana obtusifolia | reverse complement strand
TACTACATTAGCGCAACTTCCGGAATCTATTATCATCGAGCACACCTTTTCTTTCACCCTACATCTGGCATGAAACAAGTTCTCACGCTGCATATCTCCTTCCTCCTGTACGTTCATAGTGCTCAAGTTCCTACGTACAACTAAGAACATATTCACACCCTCTTCTTCTAACTCTTCCTCTTCGCACTCAACCAATTCTGCCCCCTTATCATCCTCATTCTCTTCTTCACTTTCTTCTTCACACACAGTTCCATCATCAGGAATTAACATGGTCCTCCGTGTTGGACAATCCTTAGCGAAATGCCCATAGCCTTTGCATTTGTGATACTGAAAAGAAGATGCACTAGGAGAATTGAGTTGAGTCTTAGAATTACCTCCGGACCCCTTAGGTTCAACCCCAGGTGCCGTAGCTTGGGCTAGCTTCTTAGGCTCTTGGTTTTTGCTTGCTCTAGGCTCTCGGGTTTGGCTTGCTCCCCTAGTGTTCGGCGTCGTCCACTCTTTGTTTCGACGTATGATAGTAGAATCAGAACCCCCTCTATATCGAGCTGCCCGGGTTTCTTTAATCATCTTTTCGGCTTCAATGGCAGCTAAGAACACATCATGAAGAGCAATGAACACATGTAGTCTCAACTAATTGGAGATATCATTATTCAACCCATTCTTGAATCGGATAATAGCCTCTTCTTCTTCTTCGTCTTCCATGTCAAGTGATAGACGAATCTTCTCAAAGTCATCATAGTATTCCTCCACGGACTTCAACACTTGTTTCAAATCATACAACTTCCTAACTGTTCTTGCTTGTGCCGTGGGTTCACATATTTACGGGTCATTATTTGCTTCAATTCTATCCATGTTATGCGTGCTGGTTGGTTATGTCTAACTCTGGATCTTTTCTCAGCCTCCCACCAAGTCGAAGCATAGGACTCGAAAGCAGCAATGGCATATGTAGCCTTCTTCTCTTCAGACATATCATTAATTTCAAATATCCGCTCAACTTGATGCTTTCACTCTAAAAATCGGTCAGGATCACTAGTTCCTTTGAAAGCAGGGATAGTAACCTTGACACTGTTCAACCCACTGTCTCGGACATGGTCTCGGACCCCTCGGTTTGGTAAGATTGGTTGGAAGTCCTCATATTGCTCAACATGCTCATCAAAGTCATACTCTAAGTTCCTTCCACCAAAACCTCTAAGCCTCCCTCTCGGACCATGATCATAACCACGTCTTCCCACGTAGTCTCGGCCTCCATTCCTCTGCCCAACTCTTGGATTTCGTGGCCCCAAATCATCATCTTCAAATTCGTCGAACTCGGGTTGATCATCCTCTCGGGCTGCTCTCATATTCCCTACAGGTGCTATGTTTCTCCGGGCTGGCATTAATGGTGGCATGACACTTCGGGGAATCCTCATGGTCCTGACATTTTGAGCACCCCCGTCCCTCTGCTCGTTTTGGCGAGCTAACTCCACGAACTGCTCGGGTCTAACTGTGGAACCGTCACTAGTTCCTTCTCCGGCGTGCTTTGGATTGCTAGGGGATCTTTCCATGTTCTCTATTCAGGCGCTAAGTGCCCTTACTTCGGCCAAGAGGTCGGCCAAAGTAATATCCGTCACAACCTTTTCTCCTTCCGTAGCCATGTACCTGCAAAAGAAACAATACTAGAGAGTGTGTTAAGGTTAGTTAAAGTTCTCGCTCTCACTTTTTGAATGACTCTCGGGTTCACTCAAATTTTTGGGTAGGATTTCACACTGTCTTCAAATTGGCTTCCTCTAATTGACCAAGTTCCTTAGCAACCTTTCAAGTTCACAAGATCAATAGTTTTCTTCGGGGTGAGTGAAGTTATGCGACTCGATAGGCGGACAGCTTTTTTTATGTGAGCACAAGAAGCCAAGAATTATCTACGAAAGTGGAAATTCTGAGTTTTAGCACGAGGTCCTACAAGCTCAAAGATTAGTAATTACTTAAGTAGGGAAATTACCTAAGAATTACTAATTAGAAGTAGTGAAATTAAGAAGAATTTCGAAATTGAAGAGATAAGGAAATTTTAGAAGCTTTCCCACTTTAGTTTGGAGAAGACCAATCCTTTCTCCTTAGTCCTTAGGATTTTGGGTCCCCCCCTTTCCTTTTCCAACACAAATTAGCCCCTCCTCTCCTTGTCCAAATAGAATTTCAACCCCTTGAAACTTCTCCTTTTTGGATTGGGAGTTGTTTCCTTCTTGGACTAGACTTAGGGTTTCCTATTCTCCTCCTCAAATTCGGCCTCCCTAACACTTCTTAGGCCCTCTCCCACATTTTTTAACCAAAATCTTCAAGAACAACAAATTAAAGTTCAAGAACTTCAAGAATTCAAGGCAATCTCGTTAGGAATGTTTGAGGATTCAAGAACCTCTTCAAGAACTTCAACAACACAAATTTTTGGTTTTTCTTTCTTTTTTTTTTCACGTTCTTTTTTTTTATTTTTTTATTTGTTTTTGAAAAACGAAATTTAAGAATTAGAACCTAAAACTAAGGCATGAAGAACAGGATGAGGATTGTAGAAACAAACCCTTTCCAAGCTCTGATACCAACTGATGCAATATTAAACGCGGAAATAAGAATACAAAAGATAGAAGTAAGACGCTCAATGAACTATCAAGACAACAAGTAGGAACTAGTCTACTTACCTTCTTGATGAAGTCACGGAGTACCTATACTATACGAACAACCCTCAAGATAACAATGGTCTTGCAAACTGTTCGATCAAACAAAGGAACAAGTTCAATTTTGAATCACACCAAAATTGGACAAGTTAATTCACACGATTTTGGGAGCAATATGCTGCCGATTTTTTTATTGATAATAATGTCAAAAGGTATCAAAATAGTGAAGTGTTTAGGCTTATATAGAATGAGCCTTTACCTAAATCAACTAGGAAAAGAATAACTAGTTAACCTAAATCAACTAGGAAACAACTAATTAACAAAAAGGCCACAATTTGGCTAATTTAAAGAATAGTCACGCAGGACCAAACAAGTAAGAATTAATGTCTTCAATAACTACACAATAATACAACATAAACACAAATGTACATCTTCAACACAAGATTCGTCCATAGTAAGATTTATGGACGCTTGGCTCTTCTCCAAGGCTAACCAACGCCTTTTCTTGTCTTGTTCATAGATGGCATTGATAACACTTGATCAAATTTATTTGCATCAGGGTAAGCCGTCTCTCCCTAATGTGTGCAGGTGGATATAAAAACACAACACCACCAACATATGTGCGCCATGGTGTCCGATCACCATCCGATCGTCTAAGTCGTCTCACCACAATGTCATGTGGGTCGACATGGTGCTTTGCTAGCTATCAACTCATACCAATTAATGGTAATAATCTCAATATAATATAGCGAGAATTTATCCCTTAATCAATCCCTACAACGGCACTTGTAGTTTCAAGCTTGGGCATTTATAAGCCAGCCCTTCTTGGTGACCTAACGATACTCCCAAAAGCATTTATCATTAAAGGGATCATATAGTTTTCATAGCCTATCATACATCCTTTCATTTTCAGTGGCACTATTGGGCTCACATGTAAATCATCATTATTGGCACAAAGGCTGCATTTTTTTTTGGGTTAAATTGGTATTTTATTAATGTCAATTAGCAAAATTTACAAAGGGGGGGACATAAACCTTACCTCCCCAAAAAAGTACATGTACCTTGTCTTATAGGTACGTGAGTGATGGTAAATTTTTAAGGAGGTTTCTTCCTAGATGTACGTAAAATACTAATTGTGTCCGACCTAGTTTAATGTAATGAATATCCATCTTATAGAGTTGGTGGATATTCATCTGTACAAAATCAAAGTGAGTTGCTTCTAGGTCAGTGATCCCATTCATATGTGTTGCCTTATTTACAAAAAAGATGGGAAGTGCATCTAAGTCGACTTTCCTAATTATATGTACTACTGTTCCTATTTGATTAGTGCTGCATGCTCTGTCGTCGAAGCCATTTGCAAGAAGTTGATGTGTTGTGACATCTGTGTTTTGCTTTTGTCTCTGCCAATGCTGTTCTGATGTGGTGGCCCTTTTGGTCTGTTGGTGATTCTTCCAGTTTGTTGTAGTGTTCTGATTTGGGATGCTCTTCTTCTTCTGTGTACTGCTGCCTTTGCTCTGATCATTGTTGTTCCTGTTGAGTCTGCTTGCTGCTTTTCCTTTTATTGATTGGTGTCTTGATTTTTGATCATGCTGCTGCTGATGCTGGAATTTGTTTTTGTTGAGGCTGCTGTGTATTGCTTCTGTTATCTTTCCTGTCTCTGTGCTGCTGGCATTGCTGTTTTCTCTGTTGCTCACCTCCTTTGATGGTTTGCTGCTGTGCGTGCGAATGCTTCTGAGGTCAGTGGTATTGCTGAATGTGTTGATGGTTCTGTTGCCAATACAGATTGTTGCAGAGTGATTCCAGAGAGGGATGTCCTTATGGAAAAAGGGGTCGTAAGAGGAGTGACAACTGTTAGGGAAAGGTGATTGATGCAATTGAAATAGATTGAGCGACGAGGGCACTAATACCACACAAATCAATTGCGCCAATAACCTTATCATGTAATAACAGATGCTCCTGATGCTGATTCCCTGATGTTTGTCTGTTGAGTCCCTATTGATTGCTTTCTGCTTGTCCTTCTGTTTGTGTGTGTGCTGAGTTGGCCAAACAAGTAGAGGTGATCTCATTGTTTGATTGCTTGATGATTCCAGTGAATTTGACAGTTGATGATGATGTAGTTGAGTGCTGAGGATTGTTGTTGTTTGCATTGCTTTAGTTCGAGTTTCTGCTGGACTGTTTCTGGGGTATTGCTGAGGTATGTTATTCCTTTGCTGCTGTGTGCAATTCCAGCTGAGAGTGCTTATGAGAGTGATACTGATTCTATTGAAATTCCAGTGTTTCTGCCAGATCTGTCTTGTCCTTGTGAAGTTCATTTTCCCTGTTGGTAGCTCCTTGTGTATTATGGCTTTGAAACCAGTTTGCTTATGCTGTGAGTTAAGAGTTTCCTCTGTCCTTGCTGTTGCTGCTTGCATGGAAGCTTGCTGATGTTGTTTTCCTGCAGTTGCACTACTGTAAGTGCTGCATTGTCCTTGTTTCTCTTCCTGTTTTTTGTGCATTTCAGTGACTTTGTCAAGATTTCCTGCTTTGCTGTGGTTCCTGTTTGCCCAAGGTAGTACTGATGCTGCAATCTTGCTGGTTCTGCCTTTGCCCAAGGTAATGCTGATCCTTATGGTGTTTCTATTTCTTTCCTGTGTTATTTTGCTGCTTCTTTCCTTTGTTTCTATTGGCTGAGTTGCTGCTGAGTCTTCCTGCCCTACATTTCCAGTATCCTGGTATTCCGCCATTCTCCATTTGTCTTTTATGATGATTCTGCTGCACTCAGTGGTCTTTCCTGTGTTGCCATGTTCCTGCACATAAACAAGCTTAGTTAGGGGGTGTAATTGTATCATGTTGTATAAGAATCTCACTTTATGATTTTCACTCTTAGATAAGGACATTGCAGCTTGTCTGCATTCAAAATTTTCCTGCCAGTTGAATCTAGTTGATTGAAATGGTGGCATTCAATTCTTCCAAAGTTAAGAGCATGGTTGGCAATGTGATCAGCAAGCTTATTGCCTTCCCTGTATGTGTGTGTTATCCTCAGTTCAAGAATGTCTTTGAAATGGAGAATTTCCTCTATCTGCTCAGCTATACTCCAAGGGGAGTCCCATTTGCAATTGATTATTTTGCTCAGGAGCATGGAATGAGTCTCTAGCCAAATCTTAGTGAAGTTTTGTGAGTTAGAGTATCTCAACGCTTCGAAGATTGCTAGTGTTTCTGCAACTATGTTTGTTCCTGGCATGCATTCTGCCCCTAAAGCATATATGAGGTCCCCTTCCTCATTTCTTACACAGAAACCAATTGAGCTTCTTCCTGGATTTCCTCTTGAGGTTCCATCAGTATTGATCTTTACCCATCCTGTTGATGGGGGCACCCAGATGATCTTTTTATAGTATATCTTTGGGGTGTGATTTTCTAGCTTGTGGATGAGATCTTACCATTTGTGAGGAGCATTGAATCCTGGCTTCCTTGTATGTACCAAGTTCTACAAAATTGTGGAGATTTGGTATATTACTCTGCCGGTTGTGACTGATTCTCCATGTTTGTGGCTATTTCTCCTTTTCCATAATTCCCATATGATGCATGCCGGGAGTGCTTGCATTATTGGTTTCAGTCTGTTGACTGTTTGAGCAGTCCAACATCTTGTTATGGCTTGATGGAAAGTTAGCTCCTCGATTGGGATTCCTGCTGCTTGCATGAAGTATTTCCAGACTCTGCTGGCAGTATTTGATGTGTAGAAGAGGTGAGTGATGCTTCCTTCCTCTGGCTCAATGCAACACCAGCATCTTGATAGGAGTTGGTATCCCCATCTTTTTAGAACAACATCCAGAGGTATTTTGGCTCTCCAAACTCTCCACATGAAGAAAGCAATTTTGAAGGGAAGTCCTTTCACCCAAATCTTCTCATACGCCAGTTTTGGATCCTCTCTTTTCCTTAGGTATTCCCATGCTGATTTGACTGTGAAGTGGCCTTGATTCTGAAGCATCCAGAAGGGGATGTCCATTATGTTTGCTACTCCTGGTGGCTTGATTGAGTTCACAATGTGTTCTACCCATTCCTGAGGCAAGTGAGCTGTGAGTTGTTGGAGGTCCCAGTTTCCATTTTGTAATGTGTCATTCACATTTTGAAGTGTTTCATCAATGGGAAAGTCTGGTGGTGTTAGGAAGTAGAGAGCTCCCAGTCTAGTCCAATTGTCATACCAGAAAAGTGATGATCCCATGTTCTACCCTCTTGAGAGTGCTTCTGCAGCAATGATAAAGAGGGTAGGGGATAATGGATCTCCTTGTTTGACTCCTCTTGTTGATTTGAAGAAACTTCTTAGTTGTCCGTTGACGAGGATTGAATACCAGTTGTTGTTTAGTATGTCCATGATCATTCCTATGAAGGTTTCATCAAAGCCCATTTTCTTGAGGACCTTTGCTACATATAGCCAGGATATTCTGTCAAATACCTTGGTCATGTCTAGCTTGATGATCACATTTGGTCCATCCGTGACTCTTTTCCCTATTTCAACAATGATCTCTTGTGCCAGGATAACATTTTCCACTATTGTTCTGCCTCTCACAAAGCCCGATTGTTCCTGTGAGATTAGGGAGGGAAGGTGTCACGCCCCGCCTGGCAGGCCCATGACACGGGCACCGGACCCTGCTTGCAGAGTACCGGCGAACCCTTTGTCACTGTTAACTTATTTACTTTCTTTTACTTACTATTTCAAACAAAAAGATCATTAAACTGAACCGTCACTGGAGACGCACTCCGTGCACATACATATACATATACATATCCGTGGAAGCGTATTAACATACTTTAGACATAAGGTTCACAAACATACATACCCAATATTTGTCCCTATATTACTGACATTGTCTATGTCTAATGAGCCTCTATGAGAATAAACACAAAACATCCTATGTCGGAACAGGGCCCTGACATGCCCAAAATATCTACACAAAATGCATACCCAATTATAGCAAGTCCGAAATATGAATCTTGCTATGCCTGCTGAACTGGAGACCTACTGCGGTGGGGGAGCTCCGTCTGCCAATCTATTAGGACCGGCAGCACGATATGCAGCGTCCACCAAAATAAAGGACGTCAGTACGGAAAATGTACTGAGTATGTAAGACGAAAACACAATAGAAAAGCAGTAATATAGGCATCAGGATAGAAACAGACAACTCATAACGACGGAATTGCCTCTGAGGGCAGCTAACCATAACATTATCATTATAACACCCATTTCCATCATAACAGAGATATATTTTTTTCCCTTACAAGGCTTGCCAGTTTCATATACAATTGTTGTTACCGGTCATATTACTTAATCGATACTTTGGACCCAATACCTGTGCCACTGCGGGCTTGCCATTTTCATATTCATTAATTGTTACCGCAACCGTTTACATAACCGTTACCTCATACAATCACACACATGCCTCCATGGGGCTCATAATCATACCCGGCCATTTCTCGGCTCGGTCACAACTACCCGGCCATTATTAGGCTCGGTCATCATAACATATGCCTCTGTGTGCTCGTACCCGGCCATGCTAGGCTCGGTCACAACTACCCGACCATTATTAGGCTCGGTCATTCATGACATATCAATCAAGTACACAAACAGATTCATACGCATCATACATTTCAATCTTATTTACGGACTTGTGTTCTTGATTTGTTACATTTATTACCCTTCTTTCTCACATAATTTAGAATGCTTTTTTAACAATAAAATTATGGGGCTCAAGGACTTCTATCAACGTTATCACCACGAACCGAGAATAAACATTCCGTAAAGGGAAGAACATCGTACGCAATACTAGCTTCTAAGAATAGAATATTCTTTGGGGCTCATTCGGGCATTATATCCGATAGGAATCGTGCAAAAGAAAGAACGGTATAGTCTTACATACCTGATGTTTATTGCGTCAGCTCTCGGCTACGCAATTTGCCACAATTCTTTAATCTACAATTAAAGAACAGCTTAACGGTTACTTACTACGCTTGATAGCTATTATTAACCAAAATTCCCCAAATTTCATGTAGGGATTCTCTATACTCTTCTTTCCCTGAAGTTCGCTAAGGGTATGTACAGCACATGCAACCTATTTATAACCCACAATGCTCATGATTCATTCGGTTTAACTTTACTTATTTGACTCTCAGCTCCTATTCATACTCTTTTAAGTTCTCACAAGCATGCAACCCATTCATCATGCATGTTTAAGGGAAAACCACATGAAAGGGAGTAGTAATTTACCTTGCATGTGAATTATTCGACCTTCTTCTTCTATTCCTCAATTTCTAGGTCTTTGCCTTCAATGTGGGTTTGTAGAAGGAGCAGGGATTCAGCTATTGTCCCTCTATGTTCTTCAATTCCTTTGTTTACTTCCGTCAACCTTCAACCGAGGGTTTGGAAGAGGGGAATTTGGTGGCTTTGATGCTAGGGCTTGAGAGAAGTATTTGGGGCTTTTTACTCTTGCTGGGAATCAGAAAAATGAGGAAGGGACGGGTTTGGGGTCCCTTTTATAGGTCTAGGTGTAAGAATTCACGGACCTGAAAAAGGTCAGAAATGCGATCGCATACCCGTCGCAGACAGGGTATGCGGTTTGCATTTCGGTCGCAGATCTCATCTCAAAAATCTGTCGCACTATGCGACGCAGGAGGGCCAGAATGCGGTTCCAATTTCCAAAATGCGATCGCATTTTTGGTCGCATTTTGGACATTGGTTTGGCCTAGTGTTCTGCCTCATTCTGCGATGGGGGGTGTCCATTCTGCGATCGCATTTCAGTTCTGCGGTCCGCATTTTGGCCGCATTTTTTTTGACATAGCTTCAGCCCAGAACACTGTTCCATTCTGCGATGGAACATGTCAATTCTGCGATCGCATTTCAGTTATACGATCCGCATTTCGACACTTTTATTTATTATTTTATTTATTTTATTATTTATTTTTTTTAACTTTAAACCATTTTCCGGGTTCTTGGTCCCTTTTATGTAAACTACCCCTTTTGCATAATTAAATGTACGTATTTTTTTTTTCGGGTTGTAACACTCTCCCTCCCTTAGGAACATTCGTCCCCGAATGTATGGGTCTATGAAAGGTAATATTACTAGGGGAGGGGTTTTTTCTTTCAAAGGCTTCATTCGGCCGCCATTACATTCCAGCATTAAATGAAAGGTAATTATGAGCTTCCGCTTTACCTCAGGAAAACGTTTCTCCCTCCAATGCGTTTTGCGTCTCCTTGGCATCACCATTATCATCTGCCTCCAGGAATAGATGCGGGCATTTAGTTTTCATTTCCTCCTCTGCTTCCCATGTCATTTGTTCCACGTTCCGGTTTCTCCACAACACCTTGACCGAAGCCACATCCTTCGTTCTTAGCTTGCGAACCTGTCGGTCCAATATAGCCACGGGTGTTTCTTCGTAGGTCAGATTCTCCGTGATCTGTACATCTTGGATAGGAACGACTCGAAAAGGGTCTCCGATGCATTTTCTCAACATGGACACATGGAATACCGGGTGGACGAATTCCATTTCGGATGGTAGTTTCAATTTATAGGCAGCTTTTTCGATTCGGCGAAGAACTTGATATGGACCAATGTACCTTGGGCTGAATTTACACTTTTTCCCGAAATGCATGACACCTTTCATGGGCAAGACTTTCAGGAATACCCAGTCGCCAACTTGAAATTCTAAGTCACGACGCCGAACGTCGGAATATGACTTTTGCCTGCTTTGTGAAGTCTTCAATCATCCCTGTATTATTCTTACTTTCTCAACTGCTTGATGAACCAAATCCGGGCCATACAATTCAGTTTCACCCGCTTCAAACCACTCAACTGGCGACCTACACTTCCTCCCATACAATGCCTCATATGGGGCCATTTTTATACTGGAGTGATAGCTGTTATTATAGGCAAATTCTATGAGTGGTAGATGGTCGTCCCAACTACTTTGGAAATCTAGAACACATGCCCGCAACATATCTTACAGTGTTTGAATGGTACGCTCAGCCTGCCCATCAGTCTGTGGATTGAAAGCTGTGCTGAGATTTACCTGCGTACCCAAACCTTTATGAAAAGATTTCCAGAAGTTAGCTGTAAATTGGGCTACTCTGTCCGATATAATGGACATTGGTACCCCATGAAGTCTAACGATTTCCCTGATGTACAGCCTTGCATAATCTTCAGCTGTGTAGGTTGTCCTAACTGGTAGGAAATGAGCACTCTTGGTAAGCCGATCCACTATTACCCAGATGGAGTCGAACTTGCGATGGGAGCTAGGTAATCCAACAATGAAGTCCATGTTAATTACCTCCCATTTCCAGGTCGGAATTTCTATATCCTGAAGCAGTCCACCAGGTTTCTGATGCTCTGTTTTCACCTGTTGGCAATTAGGGCAATGAGCTACGAATTCCGCGATTGACTTCTTCATTCCGTTCCACCAATACTGTTCTTTGGCATCATGATAAATTTTGGTTGAGCCAGGATGGATGGAATACCTAGATTGGTGAATTTCCCTCATGATCCTTTCTTGCAAATCTGCTACGTCAGGCATACACAATCGGCCTTGACACTTCAAGGTCCCATCTCCTGCGATCTCAAAATTTGAGATCCTACCTTGCTGAATGCCTTCTCTCAATTGCCTTAGGGTGGGATCTTCATACGGCCGTGCCTTTATCTCAGCTACAAGAGATGATTCAGAGGTGTTGTGTACAACTACACCCTAGTCTTCGGAGTCTAACAACTTGACTCTCATACTGGCTAGCTGGTGGAGTTCCTTGGTTAAACTCCGTTTGCCTGCCTCAATGTGTGCCAAACTTCCCATTGACTTATGATTGAGGGCGTCTGCCACCACATTGGCCTTGCCCGGATGATACAATATTTCAACGTCGTAGTCCTTTAGTAACTCGAGCCAACGCCGTTGCCTCAAATTCAACTCCTTCTGACTGAATATGTATTGCAAACTTCTGTGGTCCGTGTAGATGTCGACATGGACGCCATATAGGTAATGTCGCCAAGTCTTCAAGGCATGTACCACAGCAGCCAATTCTAGGTCATGGGTCGGGTAATTCTTCTCATGCTTCTTCAACTGTCTCGAAGCATAAGCAATTACCTTCCCATGCTGCATCAACACACATCCAAAACCTATGCCAGAGGCATCGCAGTATACAACATAGCCTTCAGTTCCTTCGGAAAGAGTAAGAACGGGAGCTGATGTTAATCGGTCTTTCAGTTCTTGAAAGCTCCGCTCACAACTATCTGTCCATTGAAACTTGGTGGCTTTTTGGGTCAATTTAGTCAATGGCGCGGATATAGAAGCGAATCCCTCTACAAACCGCCTATAGTATCCTGCCAATCCCAAGAAGCTACGGACTTCTGATGGTGTGGTGGGCCTTGGCCAATTCTTAACTGCGTCGATCTTTTGAGTATCGACACTAATACCCTCGTCGGATATCACATGGCCCAAGAATGCCACTGAGATTAGCCAAAACTCACATTTGGCAAGCTTTGCATATAGCCTGTGGTCCCGAAGGGTCTGCAATACTATCCGCAAGTGACCCACATGCTCTGCCTCCGAGCGGGAATACACCAAAATGTCATCAATAAATACCACCACGAACACATCAAGATAAGGCCTGAATACAGTGTTCATGAGGTCCATGAAAGCAGACGGGGCATTTGTTAGCCCGAACGACATTACTAGAAATTCAAAATGCCCATATCTAGTTCGGAAGGCTGTTTTCTGAATGTCTTTCTCCTTGACCCTTAACTGAAAACACCCCGAGCGCAGGTCAATCTTGGAGAAATATCTAGCTCCCTGGAGCTGGTCGAACAGGTCATCAATTCTCGGAAGTGGATACTTGTTCTTTATGGTGACGTTATTCTGCTGATGATAATCGATACACATTTGTAACGATCCGTCTTTCTTTCGTACGAATAGGACTGGTGCACCCCAAGGTGAAGTGCTAGGCCTAATGAAGCCTTTATCCAACAAGTCCTTCAACTGTACTTTCAATTCCCGCAACTCTGCTGGGGCCATTCTATACGGAGGAATAGAAATTGG
Source organism: Nicotiana obtusifolia (assembly GCA_002018475.1). Classification (NCBI taxonomy): domain Eukaryota; kingdom Viridiplantae; phylum Streptophyta; class Magnoliopsida; order Solanales; family Solanaceae; genus Nicotiana; species Nicotiana obtusifolia. The sequence continues at coordinate 256,023 of MCJB01052797.1, read as the reverse complement.
ATGAGTGTCGTGCAACACATCGATGCCAAACTGTCACGCGCCGCCTGGCGAGCCAGCGACACGGGCACCGGACCCTGCTTGCAGAGTGCCGGCGAAACCTTCACCTGACTTCCCTTGTTTCTTATAAGGTGTATCGCACTCACATGGATGGCAAGTGATAATATAACAACAGTGGTAGTAATAACATTAGTCTTCCGTGATACTGTACTACCTCATAAGCATGCGTTTATACACAACGTAGCCAACTGGGCTACAATACAAAACCAACAACATAGTACATACGTTTGCCGACAAGGCGATTCCACTACACATAGCCCAACACTTATCTATGCACATGCTAACAATTTGTCTATTGAGCCTCTATAGAAACATGCAAAATACAACCTACGTCGGAACAGGGCCCCGACATGCCCAATACATCTATACAAAAATGCATACCCAAGTATAGCAAGTCCGGAAGATGAACCTTGCTATGTCTGCTGAACTGGTAGTCTACTGTGGTGGGGGAGCTCCGTCTGTCAATCTATTAGGACCTGCAGCACAATATGCAGCGTCCACAAAGTAAAGGATGTCAGTACAAAATATGTACTGAGTATGTAAGACAGGAGTACAATGTGAAAACAATAATATAGGCATTGGGATAGAAACAGACAACTCATAGCGACTGAATCGCCTCTGAAGGCGGCTAACCGTAACATTATCATTATAGGACCTATTTCCATCATTATAGAGATTGAGATAGATTTCCGCCCTTACAAGGTTTGCCAGTTTCATATACGTTCACATTACCGAATGCATTACATAATCATTACCTTCGACCACTTCCTGCGCCACTGTGGGCTTGTCATTTTCATATTCATTTAATGATACCGTAACCAATTACACGAACGTACCATGTCAAATCACATAGTCATTACTTTAAACAATTACATTACATACACCCATGCAGAATCATAATCAATAAACATGCCTCTGTGGGATTTATCGTTAACTTCCCAACTGATAAGTGGTGACTGCCCATCCGAATCTTAGTTCGGCCTGGTGTTAATATAAATGCACAATAGGTGCCTGCCCGGCCGACTTGTAGAACGGCTTGGTGTATAACTGGCCGTCCGGCTTTAGCTCGGCCCGGTGTAATAAAACATAAACATATATATAATATAGTTGCACACTAGGTGCCTGCCCCGCCGACCTATCGAACGGCTCGGTGTATAAACAACTATTGCATGCTAGACTCATTTAATCATTTCTTCATTAGGCGTGGTCATACAAATTCAATCATACATACGCACACATATACACGCAACACATAGCAAGCTTACTCACGACTTGTGTCCTCACTTGTTATACTTATTACCCCGTCTTCCTCATGTACTTACGAATATCTTTTTCTTTATCGACATAATTATAGGACTCGAAGACTTCCATCAACATTATTACTACGAAGCAAAGATAATCTTTTCATGAAGGGGAGAACAACACATGCAATACTAGCTTCTAAGAGTAGAGTAATCTTTGGGGCTCATTTGTAGCATTGTACTCAATTGGAATCGTGCAAAAGAAAGAACGGTATAGTCTTACATACCTGGTGCTTATTGCGTCGGCTCTTGGCTACGCAACTCCTCACAATTCTTTAATCTACAATTAAAGAATAGCTTAACGGTTACTTACTGCACTTGATAGCCATTATCAACAAAAATTCCCAAATTTCATGTAGTGATTCTCTACACTCCTTCTTCCCCTAAACTTCATTAAGGGTATGTACAGCACATGCAACCTATTTACAACCCACAATGTTCATGATTCATTGTTGTGTAACTTAATTTATTTGACTCTGCAGCTCCTATTTCTATTCAACCCACAATTTCAGTTCCCACAGACCTGAAAATGTCCAAAATGCGATCGCATACCCATCGCAGACAGGGTATGCGGTCCGCATTTTGGTCGCAGATTCTGCCCTAGAAAATCTGTCGCACTATGCGACGCAGAAGGGCCAGAAATGCGGTTCGCATTTCCAAAATGCGATCGCATTCTGGTCGCATTTCGGACATCAGTTCAGCCCAGTGTTCTGCCTCACTCTGCGATGGGGGATGTTCATTCTGCGATCGCATTTTTGGTCGCATTTTTGACAATCTCCCAGCCCAGGGTTCTGTTCCACTCTGCGATGGAACCTGTCAATTCTGCGGTCGCTTTTGTCTTCTGCGGTCCGCATTTTGACCGCATTTTACTACTTTTGCTTCCTTTGAAATTTTTGACCATTTTCCGGGTTCTTGGTTCTTTTTACGTAACTACCCCTTTAGCACAATTAAATGAACGTTTTTTTTTTACGGGTTGTAACACAAACTCGATTTCCCTTTCAGGAGGAAGACCTGGAAGTTCATCTGGAAAGACATCCGGAAATTCATTAACTACCGGAATTGTCTGAAGAGTAGGCGACTTCGCCTCCGCATCCCTGACGCGAACAAGGTGATAGATACATCCTTTAGAGATCATCTTGCTTTCCTTGAGGTAGGAAATAAACCTACCTTTCGGCGTAGCAACATTCCCCTTCCATTCAAGGACAGGTTCATCAGGAAATTGGAATTTAACCACCTTTGTGTGACAATCGACATTGGCATAACACGATGCCAACCAATACTGTTACACCCCGTGAATTCGTACATTAAGAATGCACTGAGAACTAGCTCACATATATGTACTCAAGAACCGGGAAAATGGCTTAAAGTTAAGAAAAAGGACAAAAGTAACGAAATGCGGTCAAAATGCGGACCGCATAACACATATGCGACCGCAGAATTGACAGGTTCCATCGCAGAATGGAACAGAACCCTGGGCTGAGAGTTTGTCAAAAGTGCGACCTAAAATGCGATCGCATTTGGTAAATGCGAATCGCAGAATCGACACCCCCATCGCAGACTGAGGCAGAACACTAGGCCAAACCAATGTCCAAAATGCGACAAGAAATGCGATCGCATTTTGGAAATGCGAACTGCATTCCTGGCCCTTCTGCATCGCATAATGCGACAGATTTTTTAGGTGAGATCTGCGACCAAAATGCGAACCGCATACCTGTCTGCGACGGGTATGCGTTCGCATTTCTGACCTTTTTCAGGTCCGTGAATTCTTACCCCTAGGCCTATAAAAAGGGACCCAAACCCGTCCCTTCTT
>MCJB01052797.1:142806-252835 GCA_002018475.1 Nicotiana obtusifolia | reverse complement strand
ACCCAAACCCGTCCCTTCTTCATTTTTCTAAGTCCAAACACTCAGTAGAAGGCCTCAAACGACTCCTCTCAAAGAACCCATGAACCTTAGCCAAAATTCTCTCTTCAAAAGCTCTAAATTGAAGAAAGAATCAAGGAATTGAAGAACGAAAGAGAAATCCTAGCTGAGTTTCCTTCTCTTGTAAACCCAAAGCGAGGGCAAGACTTAGGGATTGAAGAACCAAGAAAAGAGGGTTAAGTAATCCGACATGCAAGGTAAGTTCCTACACCCATTCTCTTAGGGCTTCCTGAAAATCCATTGCATGCATGTAAGAGTTCATAAGAATGTAAGTGAAAGCTATGGGTTCAAGTTAATTACCACTAATAGTGTGGGATATGATCGTTGTTGAGCTGCATGTGCCATGAACCTGTTTGATAAGGTTAAGAAGAGGAAGATTAGGGGAAAGCACCATATAAATTCAGGAGATTATGGTTAGTAATAGCTATGATGCGTAGTGAGTAACAAGTGAACTGTTCTTCAATTGTAGATTAAAGGATTTTAGCAATTTCGTGGCTTGAGAGCTGGTGCAATATATATATATATATCAGGTATGTAAGACTATGTCGTTCTTTCCTTTGCACGATTCCTGTCGAATACAATGTCTCAAAGAGCCCCAAAAGAATACTCTATTCTTAGAAGCTAAGAGTGCTTGTATTGTTTCCCCTCTTATGGAGGTTTTTATATGTTGTTATCTAATTGACATTATGTCACCTTGAAAGTATAATCGATATAGGAATTAAGTGCTATGTCACCATGAGAAAGGTATTCTTAATTATATGAGCAAGAAGGGTAATGAATATAACAAGTCAAGATCACAAATCTGTAGGTAAGATTGCAATGTATGATGTGAATGAATATGTGTGTGCTTGATTGATATGTTATGACCGAGCCTAGAATGGCCGGGTATGAGCCCACAAGGGCATACAATGATAAAGAGCCCAAGTCATAAGTAAGCTTGCAATGTATTACGTGTATATGTATGTGTATGTACGATTGAATTTTTTGTGACCGAGTCGGGTACGGCCGGGTAAGGCATGCTATAAGGTAGTGCTGATGAAGCCCTTGGGAGCGTATGTGATTTGCGTGGTGATGTGTACGTAAAAAGGTAATCCGTAGATGATACGTGTTATAACCCATATCTGTACGTGTTAGATTACACCGTAAGATAGTCTACCTAGGTTCGAGAAGAGAGTTACCTTTGAGACAATAAGATTTTAATCCTATTGGTCTTAAATGATGCAAAGGTGTATAAGGGTGGTTAACAAATATTAGAAGATAAACGAGTTAAGGATGTTGTAACTCGCATTTTTGGGTATATCGAGAGGTGGTTAACATCACCAAGATGTTATGTTTTAAGGTATTTGAATGATATGATATCCATTTCATAAGTCTTGAAGCCAAACGAGTTATGAAACAAAAGTCGATAAAAGTTGTCGCAACTTAGGTTCACAATTTTACTTAAACGTTAGGTCAAATGTTTCTGCGATTTTCTCCCAATTTACAAGGGATTACGGGGTGATCTACCTACCAAATTAAAGTTCTATGAGTCTAGTTTCCAATGCTTCAAACCGTTTGTCAATACGATCTCGGAGTATTGAGATAATTGTATTTCCGTAGAACTGCGCAGGCTGGTAGGTGACAAGTAGGTGCATCACCTACTTGCCAAAATTAAGGGCTAAAATTTAAAAGCCCCAAGTCGGTCAAGAGAGGGCTTTTAAAAGCTTCTAAAGCCAGCTAATTCACTATTATTTCACAGCTTCAAAACCGAAAAGAACCCCTACAACCCCTCCCCAAAATAATCTCACACAAACCCTAATCGATTTTTCCCCTCTTTCAAGTTCTAGTCGAAGGTAAACCCTAGAGTTTGAGGAACCAAAGCAAGGGCTGAGTTATCTAACAAGCATGGTGAGTTTAATGCTCTATTTAATACATGTTTTCTACTGTTAAGTCTTGGTAAGTCGTTCTATGTGTGTAATAACTCACGGGACGGTGATCGGAAGCCTTGAGTTCGAGTTATTCACTTGTAGCGGACTGTTTTGTGAACTGTTTTGTGTTGCTGTAAAGCTGCGTGTTATACTACTGATTTGTCGTGTTTTGGATGGGGAAGGGTGTGGATAAACACCATATATATTTAGGATTGTGGCCTGATAGTTGTTCATAACATTTTCGGATCGTTTGACACGACTATAGTGGCCATTGTACGTATGAAGTGATTGGTTTGTGCGTGGACTGTTTTAGGAGGTTCAATATGATTCTTATTGATGTTGTTTGGCTGTCTGGTGGCTGTTTTGACTTGTATGAAGTCATATATATAGGGGAGGTGCTGTCCGTTTTATCGCAAAATAGGTTACAGTCGATACATAATAGTTACGACGCCTAAACGATAACGGTAGTGTCATTTCTCTTATTGTAGACTAAGAAGCCGTGGAAGTTTCATAGCTTGAGATTGGAAAGTATTGCAAGGTATGTGAGACTATCCTTTTCCTTCTTTTGCACGACTCTGACTGTACACAATGCAATGAACGAACCCCAAAGATACTCTATTCTTAGAAGGTAGCAGTACGTATATTGTTTCCCCTCTTATGGGAGGATTGATATGTTATTATTTCACCATGGTAGTATGACTCTTATGAGTCCAGCAGGCATTATCTATTTTACTCTACCGAGCCGCGCTATAGTCGGCCGGGTATGGCACCTATTGTGCAACTATACATATGTATATGTTTTACTCTACTTAGCCGCGCTATAGTCGACAGTTGTTTTACTCTACCGAGCCGCGCTATAGTCGGCCGGGTATGGCACCTATTGTGCAACCACTGATCAGTTGGGTATGATGAAGATGAGGCCCACAGAGACGTACGTATATGATGATGGTAAGGCCCACAGAGGCGTATGTAAATGATGATTTTAAAAAGGATATATATATATATATGTATACGCATGTGCACATCAGGCATCTCATGGTTAGTCGCCCTCAGAGGCATTCAGATGGAACAGATTGTATGTTTCTTATCCCGATACATGTTATTGTTCTTATGTTATGTTTTCCCGTCATACATACACAATACTTTATCCGTACTGACGTCCCTTTATTTGTGGACGCTGCATGTCGTGCTGCAGGTCCGGACTGACAGATAGACGAGGCTCCCCCACTACAGTAGGCTGTCCAGTTCAGCTGATATTGGCGAGATCCATCCTTCGGACTTGCCGTAGTCTCGGTATGCATTTTGTTATTGGAATTATGGGCATGTCGGGGCCCTGTTCTGACATAGGTTGCATCATGTATGTTCCAGTAGAGGCTCATAGACAAGGGGTGGGCTTATGTATAGTTGGATTGCCTTGTCGGCAAATGCATTTTGTTGTACAATTTTTGCATCGCAGCCTTAAGGGCCGTGTTATATATGCATATGTTCATGTTATTGTATGGTATTCAATTGATCATGATCATGGTTTTCTATTCATACGGGCATCGTCGACCTTATAGATAACAAGGAAGGTAAGATGAAAGGTACGCCGGCACTCGACGAGTAGGGTTCGGGTGCCAGTCGCGACCCTCTGGCTTGGGTCGTGACAATACGAGCATCGTTACTAATGAAGGAATGATTAAATAAGTCCAGCATACAATAGTATTTTTATACACCAAGCCGTTCTATACATCGGCCGGGTAGGCACCTACTGTGCGACTATTTATAGAAGTATATGTGTACTACACCGGGCCGAGCTAAAGTTGGACGGGCAGATATACACCGGTCCGAGCTATAGTCGGACGGGCAGATATACACCGGTCCGAGCTAAAGTCGGACGGGCAGATATACACCGAGCCGTCCTGTAAGTCGGCCGGGCAGGCACCTATTGTGCATTTATATTAACACCAGGCCGAACTAAGATTCGGATGGGCAGCCACCACTGATCAGTTGGGAAGATAACGAGAAAGCCCACAAAGGCATATGTTATGACCGAGCCTAGCAAGGGCCAGGTAGTTTTGACTGAGTCAGAAATGGCCGGGTATGATTATGAGCCTACAGAGGCATGTGTATTTGATTACGATCCCACAGGGGAGTATGAAATTGTTTAAAGTAGCGATTAAGTATTTGTATGTAATTGCACGTGGTAAAGTTCACGTAATCGATTTCGGTAGTAGTAAATGTATATGAAATCGGCAGGGCCACAGAGGCATATGTATAAGATGTGGAAAATGATAATGTACACGAGTATGAATATGATAATGTTAGAAAGGTTACACGAAAACGCATAAGTCTCACTAATATGCTATGGTTAGCCGCCCTTAGAGGCATACAGATGGTACAGGTTATGTATTTCTTATCCTAATGTTTATACTATTGCTCCGACATTACGTTTCCTATCTTACATACTCAGTACATTATCCGTACTGACGTCGATTCTATGTGGACGCTGCATGTCGTGCTGCAGGTCCTGGTAGACTGACAGAGGGAGCTCATCCACCACAGTAAGCTATTCAGTACGCAGATACTAGCAAGACTCATCCTTCGGGTTTGCTACATATTGGTATGCACTTGTATAGACATTTTTGGGCATGTCAGGGCCTTGTTCCGACGTAGGTCGTATTTTGTATAATTCCCTAGAGGCTCAATAAACAAATGTCAGTATGTGTATAGACAAGTGTTGGGCTATGCGCAGTTGGATTGCCTTGTCGGCAAACGCCTGTACCATGTTGTATGGTTTTGTATTGTAGCCTAGTTGGCCACGTTGTGTATAAACGTATGCCTATGATATTGTACGGTATCACGGAAGGTTATTGTTATTATTATTACTGTTGTTACATTATCACTTGTCATCCACGTGAGCACGACACACCTTATAAGTAATAAGGGAAGTCAGGTGAAGGTTTCGCCGGCACTCTGCAAGCAGGGTCCGGTGCCCGTGTCGCGGGCCCGCCGGGCGGGGCGTGACAGGAAGTGGTATCAGAGCAAAGTCGTGTCCTAGGAATTGTCTATGAGCCGTCTCTAGTAGGGTCTTGGTTATAGGTGTGTTGCGCGCCACATTTTATAACCAGGAGACTACCTGACATTTAGGAATGTTACCTTCTTTCTAAATCTAGATCGTGCGTAAAGTTGAGTCGTAAGTGTTCACCTCTAATACTCACTTCGTTTTCCTTTCAATGATGCCTTCAACTAGGAAGCAAACGAGTGATAGACAACTCGATACTGAGGCAGGGGAGGGTACTAGTCAAGTGCCCCAAATCAGAGAAGGCCAAAGTGAGCCTCAAAGTGAGATGCCATCTCGAACCTCGTCTACTCCTCCTTCCCCAGAGGAGATTAGAAGCCGCCCAACATTTCCAGATCCCTTGTCTGGCACTGCAGATAAGGACTTGCAAACTGCGGTCCAATTGTTGACTAGTTAGTAGCTTCACAGACTCAGAGGCAGAATACTGGTAAAGTTGATAGACCAGGTAGTACCAGAGTCTGTGTATTTGTTAATCTGGATCCCCCAGTGTTTACCAGGTCTGATCCTAAGGAAGACCCACAGGATTTTATTGATCAGATTCACCGCACGCTGCGGGTTATGCATGCTAGTGATACAGAGGCAGTAGAGCTGGCTTCTTATCGGTTACGAGATTTAGCAATCTCCTGGTATGATAGTTGGGAGAGATCCAGGGGTCCAAATGCTCCCCCACCTGTGTGGAATGAATTCTCTGAAGCGTTCCTTCGTCATTACCTACCAGTTGAGGTACGACGAGCTAGAGTTGACAGATTCTTGAACCTTAAACAAGGTGACATGAGCGTGCGAGAGTATAGCATGCAGTTTGACTCCTTGGCGAGGTATGCTCCCCACCTGGTGGCTGAGATGGGGGATAAAGTCCATTTGTTTGTGAATGGATTGGGACCACACTTGATAAACGAGTGCACTACGGCATCCTTGATAGAGGGCATGGATATTTCTCGTATTCAGGCCTATGCCCAGACGTTAGAGGATCATAAGTGTCAACAAAGGGTAGATAGAGAGGAGGATAGGGACCAGCATAAAAGGTCAAGAGTGGCAGAGTACCCTGGTGATTCTAAAAACAGTGTAAGACCTCATTCTTCGAGGAGCTCAGCACCACCTGTATCTAGTGCTCCTCGACAGTTTCAGGGCTCGCGAGCATCAGGCTCGCCATATTACAGGGCTACTAGTCAAATGCGACCCCCACCACCACGTTGTGGACAGTGCGGAAGGGCCCATTCGGGAATATGCCGTCAAGGTTTCGATGTACGCTATTCCTGCGGACAACCTGGTCACATGATGCGGGAATGCCCTTACAGAGGAGAAAGTGGTATGGCCCAGCAGACCGGATCTGTGTCTAGTTCTTCCTTATCCATTCGACCTCCAGCACGAGATCCCCAGTAGCCAGCAGTTCGTGGCAGAGGTGACGGCACAGTACCGGGCCCGAGCAATGTTCAAAACAGAATATATGCTCTAGTAGGTCGACAGGACCTTGAGTCATCTCCGGATGTTGTTACAGGTACATTATCAGTGCTTTCATACGATGTGTATACATTGATTGCTTCTGGAACTACCTTATATTAAGTTACACCCCTTGTGGCTGATAAGTTTGACATCGCACCTGAATTAGTAAGCAAACCCTTAACGGTGTCTACTCCAATCGGAGATCCTGTGATTGCTAGAAGAATAGATAGAGGTTGCACTGCGACGATATCTAGCTGTCAAACCTCGGCTGATTTAATTAAGTTAGAAACGATCGATTTTGATGTGTTCAGGGGGATGGATTGGTTGGCATCATGCTATGCAAGTGTTGACTGTCTACAGAGATAACCAGAATGAGAGGAGAATGTCGTTACGTCGGAGGGTAGGTTTATTCCCTACCGTAAGGCAATAAAGATGATCCCCAAAGGTTATATCTATTACTGTGTATGCGTTAGGGAAGCGGAAGAAGAGATGAAAACTAGATACCCGTACATATTCCGGAAGGTAGATGATAGTGGGAATGCCAAGGGGATGCAGAACCCATTGGAAGGAGAAGCGTTTCCATGAGGCAAATCGAAAGCTCATAATTACCTTTCATTTAATGCTGGGATTGTGGCGTCCGAACGAAGCCTGTAAAAGCTGAGATCCCTTTCCCCTACAGTATTACCTTTCATAGATCCAGACATTCGGGGACGAATATTCCTAAGGGGGGGAGAGTGTTACACCCCGTAAATTCGTACATTAAGAATGCACTGAGAACTAGCTCACATATATGTACTCAAGAACCCGGAAAATGGCTTAAAGTTTTCATTTCCTTTTATCCATGGTGCATTTTCTTTTATTTTATTATTTACTCTTTTTGCTCCTATCTTTTGTTTACATGGGGTAGTAAAATACCAATATGTTTTTGTTATTACATGTGGGTATAAATTATCTAGAAATGGCATTCCTAATATCATATTCTTATTCATAAATTCATAGCTATATATTTCTCCTATATGTAGAATTTTATCCCATATTTGTATTTTTACATTTTTAGCCTTATATTCTATCATACTACCTTCATTATTAAATCCTGTAACTATCATAGGTGTTTTTAATTTTTCCCATTTATTTTCTGGCAAACAATTATAACTACACATATTAGCTTCCGCTCCTGTATCTATCATTGGTGTATAATATCTATTATAATATCCTGCTACTATAATTTTTACTAAGATATATATTTTTGTCATTTATAGTATTGTGCGTTTTATCATGATTTTCTTGTATTCATAAGCTATTGTTAATTGTTTATCTTCTAAATTATATGGCTTAACACTATCTAACAATTTCATTCCTAAAGATAATTTTGTTTCTTCATTATATATTTTAAATTTTATAAATATTGGTATTCCTCCTATAATTAATTCTTTATTAACATATTCTTCTGTGTTTATTATCGGCAAATCTGGACATAATTTTTCTTTTGTAATTATTTCTTCTTCTTTTACCAGTTCCCTCATAATATAATTTTCTTCTTGTCCTATATTAATTACTATAAGATATTTTCTTTGATCCATTATGCCTGTTATGTAATATTGATGTGATTTTATTTCTTCTATTATTGTGTTTTGTGAAGTATCATACTCTAACTTTTTAGATGTACTCATCCTAGATGATGATGATGGGATCTCATAACTTGATCTCTTAGATGTATTCATTCTTTCTTTAACAATCTCTAAATCTTCTTCTATATCTATTTCCTTGTAACCATAATCATTTTTATCTATAACAGTAATTATTTGTTCAAAAGGGTTTTCTATTTTTATTTTATTTATCTTATTTTTAGCAGTTATTTTATGCTTTGTTGTTAATATATATAGGTTCTTACATCTTGCCGTAAATACTTTACTTCCTTGTGCTAATTCTATTCCTGACATTTTCCAATATAATACTAGTGATTTATCTATGTTTTTATCTTCTAGTGCTACTGAATAGTTTGCACTTAAGATAAATTTAAATTTTTGGTATATTAGATTTCCTCTTATTGCACATATTATACTTTTTTCTATAGGGTGTATAATTCTATCGTCTGCTAAGTAGAGTTCTATAGGTGTATCTATTCCTTCTCTAAAACATGCTTTAATTAATATTTCTGTTCCTCCTAAATGTACATATTTTATTGGACTTTTGGTTTTTATATCTTGTATTTCCTTATTTATTATTCTCTTATTTATGATTGGTATTTTTGTTTTTCCTTTAGTATATTTACAATCTATTATGGTTTCTTTTTGGCTTATTATATAATATTCTTCTTTATTTCTTTTAAACCAATTTTTTACTATAGGTACTTCTAAAATCTTATCTATACTTAAATCTAGCTCTTTACCTTTTATTTGCTCAAACATATTATTATCAAAAATTATTTTTTGTTGATATGATTCTTCATCTTGATATTCTTTTTGTCTAATTATTTATATATCTTTTTCAGTCATATTCTACTTCTTCTTCATCTATATCTGTTATAGTTTCAGTTTCGGATAATTCATATATACTATCGTCACTTTCTATTTTATAATCTATATAATCTATTTGGGTATAGTCATCATTTTCTATTATAACTTCTGTTATTTGTTTTTTCTTTGGGTCTTTAGGTATTTTACAATCTCTAGCTATATGTCTTATTTTTCCACAGTTATAACATTTACATTCAGTTAAATTTTTCTTTTGTTTATAGGGTCTTTTATTTTTATGGTTTTTTACATAATACCTTTTCCTAGGCCTTTCGTACTTATATTTTGTCCTATAAGGTGTTTTCTTATATTTTTATTTTTTCTTTCCATAATAATTACTTGTACATCCGAATTGAGGTGCTAATTCTGTCTTACAACATGCTAGTTTCATTAATATTTTTTTCATTTTCATATTTTCTTTTTATTTTTCACACAAGTTTGTAAACCATTTTTGTGCAAACTTTATTCTAGCCCCTAAGGTATCTGCTAATCCTGCATCATTCCAATCTGTTATTATTTTCGAACTAAAAGGTTCTGGTAATTTAGTATAGTATGAGTTCCTTATTTCTTTACTTTCTTCTACAGTATATGTCCCTTTATAATAATATTCTCTAAATGCACATGCATATTCATCTAGATAGCACATATTATAAATAGTTAATTTATTCATTAAATTTCTATATCTCTTTTTATCTTTCTGCTGTTCCTCTACTTCTGTTGGCATACTACTAAAGTCACTTCTTATTGCTATTTCATATTTATGTAATATTTCTATAGGCGAGGTTATAGCTTCATTGTTAAATGTTTTATTACTTCTTAATGTGTTTTTACCCTCTGGTGTCATATTTTGTATCCATATTTTCACCGTTCCTAATAAAGTTCTTTCTATATATTCTGGTGTATCTTTTACTGTTATTTTATTATTTATCAGTTGTTTTGCTATGTATCCACTCCAAAACTGTATTGTCTTGTTTATATCTTCTACACAGTTTAAATCTAGGAAATTATATGTGATGACCCAGTATATGCCCCGATTTATTTCATAATTTATATTAAATGAAATTAAGTTGAGAAAGTTGTACTCGGAAGGAATCGGCAAGAAATGAGACACATGGTCTCTTTTTAAGAAAGCTTAAGTCATAAAAGTCAACCGTAGATTGACTTATGAGTTAGAGAATTCGGATTTGAATTCCGATGACTCGGTCAGCTTCGGGGTAGGATTTATGACTTAGACGAGTGACTGGAATAAGTTTTGGAGACCCCGAACGAAACTAGGCTTGAATCGATGAAGTTCGAATTTCCGGTCGATAGATGAAATTTTAATCCGGAAGTCGGAATGGAATTCCGAAAGTTGCTGTAGCTTCGTTATGTAATTTAGGACTTGCGTGCAAATTTTCAGACCATTCGGACATCGTTTGGTCAGGTTCGGATCAAAGGATCGATTAAAGAATCGTTGGAATCCGTAGGTTTGAATCTAATGCAAACCTGGTAATCCGATGTTTATTTTAGTATTCCAATGATTGGAACAAGTTTAAATGAGATTATAGAGCATGTGTTCATGTTCAGATAAAGTCCCGGGGGTTTCGGATGAATTTTGAATAGTCGACGGGACTTAATTCGTCGCTTTATAAAGCGTTGACTTCATACTTTCTGGTGTAATTGATACAAAAATTAGTAAACGAGCTCCAAATTCAATTTTGTTTGAGGCATTAGCTCCGTATCAAAATTTCGGAGCCGTAGCAAAAAGAATCGTCCAAATCGGACTCCGTATGAAAAAGTTAGGCTTAATTTTGTAAAACCAGCTAGAAATCAGATGATCAGGTGAGGTTCGCGACAAGAATGCGGTTCGCATTTGAGAAAAGCGAACCGCGAAACCCACCAGGCCATCACGAAGTGAAGCAGAAGCTTCAGGTGAAAATCGCGACCAAAAAGCGGTTCGCGAACTTGACATGCGAACCGCGAAAATGCACCTGGGGGTCGCGAAGTGAAGCAGTGGCTGAAGGGGAGATTCGCGGTGAGTTCGCGATTCGCGAACTTGAAAAGGGAATCGCGAATCTTCACCCGGGCGTCGCGAACACGGGCAGAAAACTGGGCAACCTGTTCGTCCAATTCGCGATGGAAAAGCGGTTCGCGAAATGGGATATGCGAACCGCAAAATCTCACTTCTTGGCCGCGAAATTGACCTGGTTAGGTACCTTTTGCCCGACTTTTAACACGTTATAAATGGGACCTAGGGTCCATTTGCACACTTTTGAAACACAAGACTCAATACCCACGAGAGAATACATTTACAAACACAAAGAATCACTAGAAATCAACCCCAAAACTCACATGCAAAGCAGATTTACATGATTAATCTTGCAAGGAGAGGGGTTACATCACCTTAGAAATATTTGGGGGCTTTTAAGAAGAAGATTAAAGTGAAGTATGGAATTAATAGAGAGGGAGTCTCAAGAGAAACATCGGGTAAGTATTCTATACCCTAAATCCCTCTTAGATTATAATTTCCATGCTTAATCCTATTGTAAATTCACGAATTTGTGAAAGAGAAGAACCTAGGGTTCTTCTCAATTTCTGAAAATATGAAATTTGGGGATTAAGGTCAATCCGGTGTCGGAATTTGACGAATTTGACATGCATGGACTCGTATTGTAATGGGAAATTACATTTTATGAATTTCGAATGATTTCGGGATATGGGCCCCACTATTAATTTTGAGCTTAATTTCGGGATGTTGCCCGTAGAGTTGTAAATTTCGATGGAAATTGGTTTCCATTGTGGGTATTGAATGTAATGAATTGTTTATGAATAGATTCGACGCACGTGGAGGCCAATTCAAAGGGCAAAGGCGTCGCGGGCTAAGACTTTAGCCGGTTTGAGGTGAGTAATGATCGTAAATGATGCTCTGAGGGTTTGAAACCCCGGATTGCACATCGTAGTGCTATATTGAGGTAAGGCACAGGGTCATTTACTACTGGGGATTGTGACTTGGTCCGCCCCGATTGATGATTTTTACTATCTATTTGATTGGAACTGATTTGATAATGTAATAATTTGGGCTTCTAGCCATATTTGGGCTTCGTGCCGGTTACGTGAACCCTTCAGGGGAAATCTATTACTGTTTTGATTACTGAAATCATATTTGGGCTTCACGCTGATTATGTAAACCCTTCAGGGGTATTTGTTAATATTTTGAATCATTATTTGAACTCGGTTTTGAAAACTAAATGATGTTTTCAAATGATTTTGAAATGGATTTGGTGGCACGCCGCCACGGGTATAATGTAATGGGATTGGGTGGCACGCCGCCACGAGATATGATATAGCGCTTGGGCCGTAAGAAGCCCCTTCCGGAAGTTTGAACCACCCACAGTGAGCACAGAGTACCCATCATGATGATACAATTAGTAACAATGACAACTGTAGGTTACGGTTGGTAACAATGACAACCGGTAACGAAAGATGACACAGTTGGTAACAATGACAACTGTGGGTTACAGTTGGTAACAATGACAACTGGTAACCGGATTTTGAAAGGTTTTACTATTTTCTAATGATATTGAGCCCAAGGGGCGGTTTTAAAGTGGTTTCTTTTACTTCACAATTTTTACTTGATTTCACTGGCTACTGATTCAATGATGTTTCGTTGCTTCTTTATGGATTGCCTTGTGCATTATGTGTTTTCTTACTTTCAGTCATTATTTATGTGTATTACTCACTGAATTGGAAGTACTCACATTACTCCCTGCACCATGTGTGCAGATTCAGGCGTTAACGGTACCGTTTTGAGGCATTGACTACCACTGCCAGGACGGTGATTCGGAGGTTACGAGGTAGCTGTTGGCGTCCGCAGCCCCGTGTCTCCTTTATTTTGTCGCTTTCATTTTCTTCAACAATTGTGCCAAAAATATTGTAATAGTTATGTTATTAATAGAATTTCATTAGCTGCTCATGACTTTGTGACACCCCGATCTGAGGGCTGTAGTCGGGATGGTTTACTATATTTTCCGCAATTGACTGTTATTAAACTGTGCTTATATTATTTTTTTGTTATTTAACTGATTGAGAAAAGTTTAGTGGGATCGGCTGGCCTTGTCTTCATGAGAGGCGCCATCACGACCAGGTTGGGATTTTGGGTCGTGACAGCTTGAAATGGTGAAAGTTGGAAAATTAGAAGCTTTGGAAATTTAGAAGTTTAACTAAGATTTGACTTTGTGGTTATCAGGCTCGGATTTTGGTTCCGAGAGTTGGAGTAGATCTGTTGTGTCATTTGTGACTTGTATGCAAAATTTGAGGTCCATCGAATGTAGAAGTTGGAAGTTCATAAGTGCATTAGGCTTGAATTGGTGCACAATTTGTGGTTTTAGCGTTGTTTGGTGTAATTTGAAGGCTCGAATAAGTTCGTATCATGTTTTAGGACTTATGGGTATATTTGGTTGAGGTCCCGAGGGCCTTGGGTGGAGTTCGGATGGTTAACGGATCAAGTTGAAAAGTTGAGAGGCTGCTGAAGCTCACTAGTTCTGGTGCAATCACACCTGCAGAGTGGTGATCGCAGGTGCGCACTCGCAGGTACGAGCGGGGAAGTGCAAATACGGCCTGGAACAAAGTGTGCAGTGGTCACAGGTGCGAGGGAATTTCCGCACCTGCGTGGACGCAAATGCGACGACTAGAGCGCAGAAGCTGAAATTTGGACTGGGGGCTGTGGAGCGCAGATGCAGAGGCGTTTCGCAGGTGCGATGTGTGTGATCGCAGAAGCGGAGGCAGTGGAGTCTTGGCAAACCACAGAAGCGGAAGATTTCTCACGCCTGCGAGAAAGCAGGTGCGACTAAATGAACCGCACGTGCGAAAGCACTGGGCAGTGTATTAAAATCGTGGGCTTCGTGATTTCTATGATTTTGGACATTTCAAGCTCGAGCTTAGGCAATTTTTGAGAGGGATTTCGAAGGGATTCTTGAGGTAAGACACTTGCGGTTATTTTCATTCAATAATTATGTTTCCCCATTGAATGTCCCACCTAGTTGGTGTGTTTTTGAGGTGTAATTTTGGGAGTTGAGGCTAGAAATTTGGAGAGTTTAATTTGGGAATTTGACTGACGATTTGGCATTAGATTTTGGTAAATTTAGTATGGTTAGACCATGGTTGAATGGGCTTCCGGATTTTGTGACTTTTATTGGATTTCAAGACGTGGGCCTGGGACCAACTTTTGAGTTGACTATTTGACTTTTGACTAAGAACTTAGTATTTTCTTATGGAATTGATTTCTTTAGTTCATGTTGATTGTATCGAATTGTTTGTGGCTAGATTCGAGGCATTTGGAGGCCGTTTCGCGAGGCAAGGGCTTGTCGGAGTAGGTATTTGCACAGTTTGAGGTAAGTAAACCTTCTAAATTTTATTCTGAGGGTATGAAACCCTGAATTACGTGTTATGTGATTGTTGTTGAGGTGACGCACATGCTAGGTGACGGGCGTGTGGGCGTGCACCGTAAGAATTATGACTTGGTCGATTCCGTGGAACTGTATAGTTGACTAATCTTGTTGTTACCCGTATTTTCACCATGTGTTAGAGTAATTGAGCTGCCAGTCATGTTAGAAATCCTGCTTAGGCTACGGTTTGGTATTGTTGGGACCCACAGAGGTCGTCTTATATGTTGAACTATTTGCTTAACTTGCCATTTTGTACTCAATCATAGCTATGATTATAATATGTCTCAGTCTCTATTGTCCGTTATTTGATACGTCATATCATCATTCTTTGGGCTGATCATCATGATTCTTGTGAGCCCGAGAGACTGGAGAGAGTAATGACTGAATGAGACTGATGATCTATTGTGAGTGATATTTATGGGTTGGGGCTGCACGCCGCAACAGATTTTATTGATTCATGTCAGGATTTGGCTTATTATAGCACTTGGGCTGGATCGGCCCCTCCAGGATATGTACATCCATAGTGGGCGCAATGCTAGCAGTTTTACATTTGGACTGGATCTGCCCTGGTTTATTTACATTGGGCTGGATCTGCCTTGGTTTATTTGCAATTTGGCCCGAATTTGCCCTAGGCTGTGTTGAGTTTTATTGAAAACCTGAAAGCATGTCTAAATTCTTGTACCTTTACTTGTAGATATAAATTTCTGAAATATTACTTTCATAGTTGTTATAAGTTTTCGTACTATTAATATTGCGTGTGGACTATATTACTCAAACTCATCACTACTTTCAGTCTATTAGTTAGTCTTATTACTTAATGAGTTGGTTGTACTCACGCTACACCCTGCACAACGTGTGCAGATTCAGGTGCTTTCAGACACGGTGGGTGCTGATTATCTGAGCAGCTTAGTCATTCGGAGATTTTGAGGTAGCTGCCCGGCGTCTGCAGACCTTGACTCTCCTTCCCTATCTTTCAGTTTTATGTCTTTAGTTTCAGTTTTTTATAGACGGTGTTTCAGACTTGTGTTGTATAGATGCTCATATAGTCAGTGACACCCTGATTTTGGAAACTTCCGTATTGAGTTAGATCTTCTATTCAGTTTATAAGAGCTTTAATTATTTAAATCTGTTTTAATTCATTTCTCATTTAAAGTATTGGAAATGTTTTGAGGTGTCGGCTTGCCTAGTACCATGTTAGGCGCCATCATGACATGCTAAGTTTTGAGTCGTGACATCTGTTCTGTCCTTCATTGTCTAGTAGGTGCCTTGACCTGGCCTCGTCACTACTCTACCGAGGTTAGGCTTGATACTTATTGGGTACCATTGTGGTATACTTATGCTATGCTTGTGCATATTTTTGTGCAGATCCAGGTAAAACTACTTGACGCTTGCAAGCATCGGAGTCACCTTCTACTTTTGGCTATATTACTGTTTATTTTCAGTTCAAAATAGTATTGTATCTAGAGATTCTAAGTGTACTTCTTTTAGAGCGTATGACTCAGTTCCACCGGTTTTGGGAGAAACTTGACAATTGTACTGTTTGGATTTTAATTATAATAGTTTAACAGTTTAATTTGATATGTAAGTTGTTATTTCTACTAATTCTCAATGTATGTTAGGCTTACCTTGTCTTAGAGGCTATGTGCCATCACGACATCTTAAAGTGGGAAATTAGGGTCATGACACAGATTCACACATAAATTTAGAACTATTCTATATATGAATTCGGACCAGAAAACCACCCTATGGCTCTGATACCAATGAAGTAACACGATAAATCTAAAGACATTAGATAGCGCGTAAATTATAAATAGAGAACGTACTTGTTCTTCCTACCGAAAGTAAAAGATGGATGAACCGCGGCTGGAATTATTGGTCGGTGGAGGTGGTCATAGTGTATCAGATTAACCTCCTAACTCATATTCTAAACCCTAGATTAATTGAACAGAGAAGAGAGCGTCTACTGTTTTTAGAAGCTTTAGAAATACACAGTATTTGTACTTGTATAGGACTAGCTAGGGTTGCCGTAATTACTAAAATTACTGGACTTTGCCCTAGTGGGCCCTAAGAGCACCCCTTATGGGTAGACTCGATTTTCTATAATATCTTTCCCTGAAATCGCTTGTCTTTCCTTCTTTATCATCGATTTTGTTTTTGTTTCAACTATATAATAAGTAGAGGTTCTTCATACGACGAAGGACATTTCTGTTAGTATGACCTAAAGTGTGGGCATTTTAATAAACTATGTGGCTCTTTTGTCTTTTCCGAAATTGTTACATGTCATTGATTAGAGACCCACGTGGGTCAGATCTTTGGTACTTTTTTATCTCTCTCCGTCGTTCTTCTTCCCCTTCTATGTCTTGCTTTTTGGTGAGTTCTTCTTTCCTCTGCTCTTTTGTTTCTTTTTAGTTTAATTTCAATTTTTTTGGTTTTTCTGGTTATTTTTTGCGGCATCTATTTCATTCGCTTCATCTGGTAAGTTTTCTCCTGTTCGTTTCTTTTCTTGCACTGGTTTCTACTCATCACTTCTAGATTCCGTTGAAAGTTTTGTTTCTTTTTTCCTAGATTTTGATTTTCCTACTCTTTCTCATAATTTATTACTAGATCTCTTGCATGCACGTCTGCAATTTTATCTGATCCCCACATGCATGGTTTAAAATAGATGACTGGTGTATTTAATTGTGTTATTTTTGATTACTGATTGTTGTCGTCTTTTCTAACTGTTGTCACCAATAAATTTCTGCGAATTGAAACGTCTATGCAAAAATATGTAATTTTTAACTTGTTATTGGAAGATTGGGTCATTGCTACTTTAAAAAAATAATGCATGCACGTCTGTAATTCTATCTGATCCCCACATGCATGATTTAAAATAGATGGCTGGTGTATTTAATTGTGTTATTTTGGATTACTGATTGTTGTTGTCTTTTTTTACTTTTGTCACTAATAAATTTCTGCGAATTGAAACGTCTATGCAAAAATATGTAATTTTTAACTTGTTGTTGGAAGATTGGGTCATTGCTACTTTAAAAATATTAGTAATTGACATTATCAATATATTTGTAGAAATATTTTCATGGTGTTTTTTCTATGTAAATGTTTTACAGTTGGAGACCATTTCTATTTTAATGGCTTTTTGTCTTCTTCTATTTTTTTTTTAATTCTACTCAATGTGTTGAAATTTTAAATTCTGAAGACTGACGAACCCAAGGCGTTCGGTGATATGCCTGAAACAATATAACTATTTGCTAAGAATTTCTTTTGTTTTTTCTTTTGCTAATAGGGAGTAAATTAGGACTGCCTTCAACGATGTAAACTTGTGAATTCTAGTGAATTGGGAGAAATTTTTAATAATATTTCATGTAAAGTAGAAATACTTATTGATGTAAAATTGTGCATTCCTGCCTTAGATGTTCGTAAATCACTAATTGGTGTTCTAACTTGGAAAGAATGTAAGCTACACCAGAAGCTGCAAACATGCTTTCCCATGTAAGGTAATTCCCTCATTCTTACCTTATTTGTTTTCAAACGCCATATTCTATTATCCTTATTCAATTAATCATGTATATTCTTGTACGGAGAAAAAAGATGTGACGTAGAGAGTTGCATTATAAATATTGTTGTAATTATTTTTTCTGAAATTTATATGATGTGCTTTATAGTTGAACAAAGCCATCAAAACACCATTGTATAAGTGAGGAGTAGTAATAATATGCATATAGATATGTAAAACATAGAGCCCAGGCATGCTGCATCTTAGGAAATTGTATTCTCAAGTGGCCATTACTCTTTCAAGGTAAAACACCAATACATGGCAAGATTCGAAGTTTTATAATTTGTCTGCTTCCGATTAGCGAATTGCTACCATATTTTCTTGATGAGAAAATTGGATAATTGGTAAGTGCTTATATTGTAAACTATAAAAGGACTCTGTGACCGCATAATTGGTGTATAAATAAAAGATGAAATTATTGTTGCTCAGTAGACTGACTTAAAATTTTACGCCTGTTCTCGATATGAGCATACAAAATGCTATCAGATATCAAAGTAGTGCATTTGGAGTGTTGATCTGTTTTCAGAGCTTTTGTAGGTTTACTTATTCTTTGCAAATGACATCTAACTAATAAGAAAATTGTTTACCTTAAATTTTGGATAACAATTGAATTTAGACGTGATTTTGAGAATACGTGGCCTAATTTGATACAAATGAAGAATAATATAATGAAAGTTAAAATTAAGAGATAAATGGAAAGAACGCGAACCACTCGAGTTACATACTCTTGGCCGTCGGCTGATCCTTCTTGGGCAAGAACTGATTATAATGAAAATTGAAACAGGTTAATGATAAAATGATTCAAGAGAGCAATATATCACTATTTTTCTTTGTATTGATGATTGGAAAAAGTGCCTCACAAATAATTCAACCCTCCCTTTATATAGTAGGGAGGTCGTACATCTGGTGCAACTCTATACAAGGTAAAAATCTCCGTACAAGGTAAAAAATCTCCCGATTTGCTAATTAAGCGGTTCTATTGATTTGTGCCGAGATCCCCGCAGCGATGTTCGTCCCATTACGGATATTCTGGCTTTCCGTCATTTAGCTTTAATGATCTTCCCTCGGACATTTTCGGAGTCAAGATCGATTTCGGACCACGGGCTCGGTGTTCTCGAGGTTGGACATTCTGGCTTCGTGTTCCGCTTCGATGAAGCTTGGGTTCGATCTTCGACCCTACGCATTCTGAACCCGATCTGTCGTGCAATAGTTGAACTCGATGTTGACTATATAGAGTCGAGCCCGATTTCGACCACATATAGATGGGCCGGACTTTGACCGTATACAGATAGTCCCCTCGTTTTTTGAGAGTAGCTATGACAAACGATATGAGCCTCAAATTCTCACCATACTGGATTCCGATTCTCACTATGATAAGTGACGATGAACTTATGACGTACGCGATACGGAAATTTAAAACATCCTATCAGAAAATCCCTCTAAAGCATTAAGTGTGTGTCAGTCGGCATTCTGCCACTTTGGGATGCGAACCGCCGTTTTGAGAGACTATAAATACTCTCATTCACTCTTTGTGTTCAAATGTTTGTGCTCTTTTATAAAAACTACATCGTTGTTATCTTCAAGACCTCCTGCCTTCTGGTTTTCTGAAAATACTTCACAAGCTATCTTCAGATTATATTTCCTTCGCATCTGTATCTTTTTATTTCTTCATCTGTTCAAAAATAATGGCGAAGACTTCTAAATCTGTTCCCCAAAGACAAACTCACTCTTCTTCTCAACCTGCTGAGGACGTTTCACCTGTTATCATTGAGGAATTTACACCGGAGCCCCCTCTGAAAGCATTTGTACCAAGCGGGTGTTCAACCGGAGACGATTTCAAGATCGATAAAGCATCCTCAATACCGGGCCGATGGGAACCAGTCACGAGATACATCTGTTCAATCACCGACAGAGTTCTCGATAAAGTCAAGGAAGACTGTAACTGGGTCGACAAGTATGTGGTGGTTTCTGCGCCTGAAGAAGCAATCACTACCCCGTGGAGGGCTTTTTTAAGTATTTTCACTTATCCCTTCATGTTGGGCCCTTTGCACCCGGTCCTTATTGCCTTTTGTAAAAGGTACAAGGTGACCCTGGGCCAAATTCATCCTTCTTTTTGGAGGATAGTCATCCTTCTCCGTTTTTTTGTAGACAAGATCGAGGGGTATCCTTTCACCGTCGATCATATCATGCGTTTGTACAGTCCCCGACTCTACCGAGGGGGGTTGAACTTGCTCGTCGGGTGAGCAAAGCCCCATTCTCAAGTATTGATGAGGATCGGGATCGAGGTTGGTTGGGTCAATTTGTTCGAGTGAAAACATCGGATCTAATCCCGGCTGAGGATATGCCATTCCCTGAGAAATGGAATATGAAGCGTAAGTGTAACCCTGCTTATCAATTTGTTTACCATTTTCCCTTTCGCCCTTCCTCTTATCAATTTTCTATGGCGCAGCTGTTTCTCGGATGCCGGATGCAATTTCTCATCTCAAAGAATGGGTCAAGGGGATCGTATCCCAAAGACCATATTTCGAGCGCGCATGGCGTGAGCTTTCGACAGGCCGGTGGAAGGCCCGACTTCATGGTGAGATAAGTTACATTCGAGCTTAATTCTTTATGCTATCAATTTCTAACTTGCTTTGCCTTTCTTTTGCAGGTTTATCAAAGGATGTTGAGATGAAACCTCCACCCGTAGGCGATGATGTTCCCAGCGAGCCCTCTGTTTTGAAACAAGATAAAGAGAAGAAAAGAAAAGAGGCCCCAAGTTCCTCAGACCCCGGAAAGAAGAGACCGAGGAAAAGATTGGCTCGTAAGCCCAAGGGGAGTGCTAGAAATCGAGTATTATCTCCGGACTCGCTATGTCGATTGAGGGATGAGTTTGAGGAGGAAGAAGAGGATTTTGACCTTATGGCTAGTGTGCCGCCACAATCTAAAGGGCAAGGGGTCTCCGAACCAGGGGTTAGTGAAGCGGATCTTCGCCAAGTTGCGGGATCCGAGATGGAGACAAGAACTTGGGCTTCCCCAGATACGAGGAGAGCACTGCTGGGAGTCTTGGGTCTGATTGAGATGGTTGATTCTCCTCTTTCTCGGAATCAACATTCAACGAGGCCCAGATGGCAAAACAATGTTCCCCGGACAGAGATCATAGATCGAAGACCCTTTCCGTGGTTTTTTCGATAGTGTGGATTCAGCGTCCGCGGAATATGTTCTTGGGCTCGGTAATTTAGAGGTACCAAGGAAGAGCTCATCCACAGATACAAGCGGGATTTCCTTCAGTCCAAAATTAGTCGGTCGATATCCCGGGCAGAGCACTTACCCTGATCGAAAATGATCCATATCTTTCACCATTCCCAAGGATGCCCGGGTTCTTTCCGCCCCCGTCGGGGTGGCCAGTTATCTTTGTTGCTTGGTGACCAAAGAGTATCAGACAAAAATGAACGAGGTGGATGCACCCTACCTGTTTAGTAAAGCTCAACAGGCGCTGAATCGGGTAACTTTCGATAAGCTCTATTCGATGTCCTTTATTATGTACTTTAAAATTTCAAGTAATCATAACATCTTCCTTTATGCTTACAGGCCTCGGTACTTCATCATGAAGCCTTTCTCCGATTCCGGGAAGAGTCGAAACGCTACGAATGACTCGAATGGGAGATGATGAACCTCCGTGCCGAACTAGAGCTTACCCGGAAGGATAATGGTGTCTTGGTCGAGCAAGTAGAGCAAAAACTTGATCAGATTAATCAGCTTCTATCTGAAATAAGTGTGGTTAGAGCTGAGGCCGACGAGTGGAGGAGCAAGATGGATCAGCTGGCCTTGAAAAAAAAGACATTTCAGGCACAGTTAGCTTCAACAGAGGCTCAGCTTAGAGAGACAAAGGAGAAAGTCGAGGCTCAAACCAAGAATACCAACTAGCTCTAATCTCGGATCAGCACGGTTTTCTCATATCGAGATAATATGGCTAAAGAGCTAAAAATGGCCAAGTCGGAAGTTGCCGTGGTCAAAGCCGAAGTGATGAACTGGTGGCTCAATATAAGGCCGATGTTGAAGCTGCTCAAGATCAATCAAGGAATATGTTGACCATATGAGGTGGCAATCTCGCAGACTTGTCCTTGAAGAAATTAATGCTCGAGGCTTTGAGTTATCGGCGGAGATCAAATACCAAGATAGCCAAAGCCGAGGCCAGAAAATTAGCCTTTCCGAAGGAGGATGATTCCGAGGATTCAGTCGGATCTGAAGAATGAGATGACCTCGAAAATCCTGATATCGAGGTGGGATCCAATTGAGACCAAGTCGCTCCTGACCGAGTTTTAACTTTTCCCGTGTTTAATATTGTGTATCGAGGTAGCTCGATTTTGTGAAAAGGATTTTTGATGTATGTATGTAAAGATTTCTTTTTGCAATTTTAGAAATACCTTAGCCCTCAAACACTATTGTAAAGCTTTCTTTCTGCAACTTTCGAAGTACCTTAGCCCTCGAATACAATTAACTCGGTATGGCCTTAACCTTTTAATTCGGGAGGTTGCCCAATAGGTCTTATATCCCCATGAGTCATGTTAACTCGAAACGGCCTTAGCCTTTAAAGTTTGAGGTTTGCCTTAATAGGTCTTATACCCTTCGAGTTCTGTTAACTCGAAACGACCTTAGCCTTTAAACTTCGGGGTTAGCCTTAATAGTTCCTATATCCCCTCGAGTAAGTTTGTTTTTCGGACAAAAGTCCTCGAGTGAGAGGATGGTTATTCAAACTAAAATTAAAGTGGCCCTTAGGCTCGTTTGATCGGAAGCAAGACGTTTGTATACAAGAGACTTTTTTTTATTCTTGTTCATAATAGTAATGCATGTGTACAATTAGTGTTAGGGTTCGATCAATCTATTTGAGCACAGTTCATTTGACCGTTTGGCCCTTACATTGAATCTTATTGATCTTTGACCCTTTAATCCTAAAATATCTTTTCAAGCTAAAGTGGCCCCCAGTATTCGGGGTCGATTAAAGATAGGCTTTGAATATTGTCGTCACTGATTTGCTATCGGCCTTCGAATCTAAGTTAGCACGATTTACTAGTTGCCTCATTAAAAAACTTTCCGTAAAACCCATTTTGGGACAAAACCGATTCATGGGAAAAAAAGTGCAACGCGTGCTTTCAGACTTAGTATCTCGTACCCCCCGATCCAGGGCACCTCGTTTGATACCTGCAAATGTTAGTTCGTAATGCAAATAAAAATAAAGAATAGTGTCGTACCTTAGCAGTAATACTGTTTTAAGTGACTTATGTTCCAGTTGTTTGGTAGTTGTTTACCATCCACTGTTCCGAGCTTGTAGGATCCCTTTCCGGTGATTTTAATGATACAATAAGGTCCTTCCCAGTTTTGTCTTAGCTTCCCATTATTTCGAATTTCGTGTGTTTGGTGTAACCTTCCTTAATACTATGTCCCCGATGTTGAAATATCGAAGGTTGGTCCTTCTTTTATAATACCTTTCGATCCTTTGCTTTTGAGCAGCTAGTCGAACAAGTGCGGTTTCATGTATTTCATCTAACAGTTCCAAGTTCGTATTTCATGGCTTCGTAGTTTGATTCCTCCGTCGCATACCGAAACCTGACTATTGGTTCCCTGACCTCGACCGGTATCAAAGCTTCGGCGCCATAAACTAGAGAGAACGGAGTGGCTCCGGTGCTGGATTTCTCGGTCGTACGATATGCCCATAGGACTTCGGGTAATATTTCCTTCCATCTCCCTTTGGCATCGGTTAATCTCTTTTTGAGATTATGAAGTATTGTTTTGTTGGTAGATTCGGCTTGTCCATTCCCAATGGGATGGTAGGGTGTCGGTAGGATCCTTTTGATCTTCCGAGGAATTTTTTCACTCTGCTACCGATGAATTGCTTCCCGTTGTCGCATAGGATCTCGGCTGGCATTCCAAATCAACATATGATGTGATCCCAAATGAAATCGATCACTTCTTTTTCTCTAACCTTCTCATACGCCTGCACTTCCACCCATTTAGAAAAATAATCAGTCATAAATAGTATAAATTGAGCTTTACCTGGCGTGTACAGAAGAGGGCCAACAATGTCCATCCCCCATTTCATGAACGACCATTGTGATAGGACTGAGTGGAGTGTCTCCCCGGGTTGATGGATCATCGAGGCGTGCCTTTGGCATTTGTCACATTTTCGAACAAACTCCTTTGCGTCTTTTTCCATGTCGACCCAATCATAACCGGCTCTGATTATTTTCCAAATTAGCGGCTCGGCGCCGGAATGGTTCCCGCAAGTACCTTCGTGGATTACCCTTAAAATGTGCTCAATGTCGCCTGGTCCCAGACATATCGCGAGTGGGCCGTCAAATGCTCTTCTGAACAAGGTTCCATCATCGGACAAGCTGAATCGGGCCGCCATCGTACGCAGGGCACTCGAATCTTTTGGATCCGAGGGGAGTTTGCCAGAACTGAGATATTCCACGTATTTGTTCCTCCAATCCCAAGTTAGACTTGTCGAATTGATCTCACCGTGGCCTTCTTCCACTATTGATCTCATGAGCTATACAACCTTTCCCGAATCAAACTCGTTCTCTTCAATCGACAACCCCAAGCTGGCGAGGGCGTCGGCCTCGCTGTTTTGATCCTTAGGTATATGTTGTAAGGTCCATTCTTTGAACGATGCAACGTCACTTGCAGTTTGTCTAAGTATCTCTGTATTCGCCCTTCCCTGACCTCGAACGTTCCATTGACTTGATTAACCACAAGAAGGGAGTCGCACTTGGCTTTTATCACTTCTGCTCTCAAGCTTTTGGCTAGTTCTCGGCCTACAATCATGGCTTCATATTCTGCCTCGTTGTTAGTCAGTTTCACAGTCTTAATAGATTGTCGAATTATTTTACCAGTTGGTGGATTCAATCCAGATCCCTTCGCGTTCGAGGCACCATCTGTGAAAAGGATTCATATTCCTGAAGGAGTTCCTGAGCCAGCTAACAACTCTTTTTTGACCTCGGTATTAGGGCTAGTGTAAAATCGGCCACAAAGTCTGCCAACACTTGAAATTTAATGGCAGTTCGAGGTCAATATTTAATGTCGTACCCACTTATTTCTATGGCCCAATTGGCCAATCGACCTGAGAGTTCGGGCTTATGCATCACATTTCTTAATGGGTCAGTTGTTACGATGCATATGGGATGACATTGGAAATACGGTTTCAGTTTCCTAGAAGCGCTTAACAAAGCGAGTGCCAGTTTTTCCAAGTCAAGGTACCTAGTCTCGGCTTCGCCTAAGGTTCTGCTGACATAATAAATCGGAAATTGTGAACCTTGTTCTTCTCGAACTTAGGACTCCGCTTACCGCTATCTCTGAGACTGCCAGGTAAAGGTATAGTTATTCGTCCGCCTTTGGTGTATGAAGCAGTGGCGGGCTCGATAAATACCTTTTGAGTTCTTCCAAAGCCTGCTGGCATTCTGGAGTCCATGAAAAGTTTTTCTTCTTTTTCAATAGAGCGAAGAACCGGTAGCTTTTATCGGATGACCTCGAAATGAATCACCCTAGAGAACTTTTGCACGGCTTTCACATTATCTACGACCGTGATATCCTCAAAAGTCTTCATCTTTTCAGGGTTGATCTCGATTCCTCGATTTGAGACCATGAATCCGAGGAATTTACCTGAACTCACACCAAACATGCTCTTTTCCGGGTTCAACTTCATGTTGTACTGCTTGAATACACTGAATGTTTTCTGCAAATGGTTTAAATGGTTCTCTGCTCGTAGGGATTTAACTAACATGCCATCAATATAAACCTCCATTGTCTTTCCTAGTTGTTTCCCGAACATTCGGTTTACTAAGCGTTGGTATGTGGCTCCAGCATTTTTTAACCCAAATGGCATTACGTTGTAACAGTATGTGCCATATTTAGTGATGAAGGAAGTTTTTTTCTGATCACCTGGGTCCATTCGTATTTTGTTGTAGCCGGAGTATGCGTCGAGAAAACTAAGGGTCTCATGGCCGGCAGTAGCATCGATCATGCGGTCGATGTTGGGTAAGGGAAAAGAGTCTTTTGGACATGCTTTATTCAAGTCTTTATAATCTATACACATTCTTAATTTATTCCCTTTTTTTGGGACTACCACTATGTTTGCCAATAAATCCAGGTATTTAACCTCTCGAATAGACCCTATCTTTAGAAGTTTAGTTAC
Source organism: Nicotiana obtusifolia (assembly GCA_002018475.1). Classification (NCBI taxonomy): domain Eukaryota; kingdom Viridiplantae; phylum Streptophyta; class Magnoliopsida; order Solanales; family Solanaceae; genus Nicotiana; species Nicotiana obtusifolia. The sequence goes on along the minus strand of MCJB01052797.1, from coordinate 226,711 downwards.
CTCATCCTTGATGAATGCATGTTTTATTTCGGACTGAGGCCTCCTTTTTTGTTTGACTCGATGGAACTTTGGATCCAAGCTCAGCCTGTGAGTGGTTATCTTCGACGGTATACCTTTTATATCAAGGTGGGACCAAGAGAAGCAGTCTTCGTTAGTTGTAAGGAATCGAATAAGTTTTGTCCTAAGCTCGAAGCTCAACCCCGGGTCTAGGTATACCTTTCGTTCGGGCAAGTCTTCTTGTAGTGTGACTGTTCCAGTTCCTCGACAGTCGATTTGCTAGCATCGGAATTGTCGGGGGTGATGAAAGATCTGGGAATTCCATAATCATCATCCTCCGCATATACTTTTTTATCCACATTTGCCGAAGATGGTATATGTGATTGCTATTTTGTTTTGCTTTCGACCTCTTGGTTTGGAACCGTTGGTGTAGGTGTTGGTGTCATTTCTTCCACCGCGAACATTTCTTCCACAGGTGGTTGCTCCCCATAATTTGTTTTAGCTCTATCGAGCTTCGTAAATTTTAACACCTGGTGTAATGTCGAAGGTACCGCCCTCATGTCATGGATCCATGGCCTTCCGAACAGAGAATTGTATCTTATGTCCCCTCCGATCACACAGAATTTTGTTTCTCGAATGGTTCCAGCAGTATTTATTGGCAACGTTATCTCACCCTTGGTGGTCTCACATACCATATTGAACCCGTTAAGTACTCAGACTGTAGGAACGATCCAGTCTAACAGGCCGAGTTGCTCCACGACCCATATCAGATTATATTGCCGAGCTACCTGGATCGATCAACACACGTTTTACTCTAACTTTATGCATAACTACAAATATTACCAGTGCGTCATTGTGGGGTTATACAATTCCTTCCGCATCCTCGTCGTTAAAAGATAAAGTCCCCTCTAGCGTGTAATCCCGAGTGCGCCTTTCCTTAATGATGGATATGTTGGTACGTTTCAACATTGGCCCTTGAGGGGTGTCAACTCCACTAATAATCATGTTGAGTGTATGTTGAGGTTCTTTACGACCTGTCTGTTTGTTCCTGTTTCCGAAGTGATTTTTTGCTCGGTCGCTCAAGAATTCTCGAAGGTGTCCGTTACTGAGTAGCCGGGCAACTTCTTTTCTAAGTTACCGACAGTCTTCCGTTTTATGACCGTGAGTGCCGTGATATTTGCATATCTGATTAGGATCCCTTTTGGTCGGATCAGATTGCAATGGTCGAGGCCATTTAGTATCTTTGATGCTACCGATAGCAGATACTATAGCGGCAGCATCAACATTAAAATTGTATTCCGATAACCAGGTGCTTCTTTATGCCCGATGGGCCTTTCGAAATTGCTTTTGGTTATGAGCCCCCGGCTGTTCTAACCTCGGTCGTTTCCCTTTCATGTCTTGGAGAGTTTGGCCTGGATACGCCGGTTTTTCTGTCCCCGTGATACGGCAGAAGACGCTCCCTTCAGATTTTGTCATAAGCTCTAACGTGGTAAATGGATCCCGAAGGGGCTCCGAGCTGATCGTCTTCGACTCTGATTTTTCACTGGTACCGGTTATGTACGTTAGCCCATGTGACGGCAGGGTACTCTATTAAGTTCTGTTTTAGTTGTTGCGAAGCCGCTGAGCTTCGAACATTAAGCCCTTGAGTGAAAGCTTGAACAACCCAATCATTTGTGACTAGTGGCAGATCCATCCGTTCCATTTGGAACCGGGACACGAACTCTCTGAGCATCTTGTTATCCTTATGCCTGACTTTGAAAAGGTTTGATTTTCGCATTTCGCCCTTGATGGTGCCTGTGTGTGCCTTCACAAAAGAATCTGCAAGCATATCAAACGAATCAATAGAATTAGGAGGTAAGTTGTGATACCATGTCATGGCTCCTTTCGATAGGGTTTTCCCAAAAATTTTCAACATAACAGATTTGATCTCGTCATCCTCCAGGTCATTACCTTTGATAGCACATGTATATGTGGTTACATGCTCGTTCGAGTCGGTCGTTCCGTTGTATTTGGGGATTTCTAGCATACAAAATATTTTGGGTATCGGTTTCGAAGCCGCGCTCGGTGGAAAAGGTTTTTGCACGAACTTTTTGGAGTCTAGGCCTTTTAATACCGGGGGTGCCCCTAGGATTTGATCCACCCTAGAGTTGTAGGTTTTCACCTTCTTGTTATTTGCCTCGATTTTCTTCTCCCCAGATTATATTCGTTTAGTTAGTTCTTCGAGCATCTGCATAATTCTGGGGTTTGCCCCCAATTTACTCTCATTCAACCTATCTACAACCGATCCATCCTTATGGGTAATTTCCCAAAAGGGGCCAGGCTCAACCCCGTTCGAGATTTGGCTTCAATTTTGTAATTGAGCTATCGCTGCCTGCTGGGCTTGCAACATTTTGAAGATCATCCGAAGGCTGATCCCGTCCCTTTCTTCATTCTGGGGATTTTGTGTCACTGATCGGACTCCCCTATGAACGCTAATTGAGGGGCCAGTAAGCTGATCTGCATCGACCGCCACATGTGAATTAGCATCGATTGGAATTTCATCACCGGGCACTATGTTATTATTTTTGCCTTGATGATCGAACTCATTATCAATGTGCAGAGGTGTCGATTGAGAGTTTCACAATTCCGTATTGCAACCTGGAATTAGAGACACTTCAAAGAGCAAATGTGAAACAATGTGTGTGACAAAAAGTTGTATCAAGTATCCACTATTATCCTTAGCCCCACGGTGGGCGCCAAATGTTTACCCTAAATTTCGGATAACAATTGAATTTATATGTGGTTTTAAGGATACGTGGCCTAATTTGATACAAATGAAGAATAATATAATGAAAGTTAAAATTAAGAGATAAATGAAAAGAACGCGAACCACCCGAGTTAGACACTGTTGGCCGTCGGCTGATCCTTCTTAGGCAAGAACTGATTATAATGGAAATTGGAATAGGCTAATGATAAAATGATTCAAGAGAGAAATATATCACTGTTTTTCTTTTCATTAATGATTAGAAAAAGTGCCTCACAAATAATTCAAACTTCCCTTTATATAGTAGGGAGGCCGTACATCTGGTGCAACTCTATACAAGGTAAAAATCTCCGTACAAGGTAAAAAATCTCCTGATTTGCTAATTAAGCATTTCTATTGATTTGTGCCGAGATCCCCGCCGCGATGTTCGTCCCATTACGGATATTCTGGATTTCCATCATTTAGGTTTAATGATCTTCCCTCGGACATTTTCGGAGTCAAGATCAATTTTGGACCACGGGCTCGGTGTTCTCAAGGTTGGACATTCTGGCTTCGTGTTCCGCTTCGATGAAGCTCGGGTTCGATCTTCGACCCTACGCATTCCGAACCCGATCTATCGTGCAATAGTTGAACTCGATGTTGACTATATAGAAGCGAGCCCGATTTCGACCACATATAGATGGGCCGGACTTTGATCGTACACAAAAATTATCTATAAAGGAAGAATTAATACTTTTCCTCCATTAAGACAAGGTAAAACTTTAGTTCTTTTCTACTGATCTCACGGATGTTCAGCTTCTATCCGGGAGAGTAATTTAAGAAAAATGTATAACCTATAATTCTTATGATTTAGAAACAATGCAATTAATACCAGGAAAGAAAATATTTCATGATCTTTCTCAGCATTGTTTATTAAGGCGTGCTCAATAGAAACTTAGAATTGTGTTCGATAGAAAAAAGAACAATTTTCTGCAGTATAGAGAAAGCTTATGTTTGGAAGCATTGTATTGGAGGTGAACTCATTTTCTGTAGCATAACTAACTTTGTATAATTTAGCGGTGAGAAAATGCTAAATTAATATTGCATGCTTCTGGAAGTCTATTGTTGAAATGAGAAATGATATTTTACCTTGTATATAGATTTTTACATTGTATAATAATCATTCCCCTCCCTATATAAAGGAGTAGTGTGATTGTAAAAAGGATCATCAGGAAAACAACGATCAATACACAAAAATACAGTCTGCTCTAGTTATTTTCCTTTATCCATTTGCTTCATATTTGTCTATCTTAGAGAATTCTATCAAGGTCAAGCTATTTTAGATTTGTGGTTTGCATTCTCTCTCTATTTACTTACTGAATTTAGTCTTTATTTTTATTTATCCTTTATTTGTATCAAACCAAATCATGTGTCCTTAAAATCACATACAAATTTAATTATTATTCGAAGCCAAGGGTAAACAGTTTGGCACCCACCTTGGGGCTAAGGATAATAGTGAGCGTTTGATACAACTTTCGGTCACATAAATTATTTTACACTTGTTCTGTGGAGTATTTTTTATTTCAAGTTACAATACAACCATGTCACATTCACAATCTGTGCCCCTGTACGTTGATAACAAATTTGACCACCAGGGTGAAAACAACAATGTAGCGCCCGGTGATGAAGTTCCGGTCGACGCTAATTCACAAATGGCGGTCGATGTAGATCGAACTACTGACCCATCAAACAGTGTTCGTAGAGAAGACCAATCAACAGCTCAGGGACCCCAAAATGACGAAGGGGACGGGATTAACCTCAGAATGATCTTCAAGATGTTGCAAGCCCAGCAAGCGGCCATTGCTCAACTGCAAAATCGGAGCCAAATATCGAATAAGGTTGAGGTCGGCCCTTCTCGGGGAACCATTCCTGAAAATGAACCAATCGTAGAAGAACTGAACGAAGGCGGATCGAGGGCGAACTCCGGGATCATGAAGATGCTCGAGGAACTAACCAGACGGGTCGAGTCTGGCGAAAACAAGATCGAGGCCAATGACAAAAAGGTGGAGACATATAATTCGAGGGTGGATCAAATCCCAGGAGCACCCCCGATATTGAAAGGCTTGGATTCCAAGAAGTTTGTGTAGAAACCCTTCCCGTCAAGCGCCGCTCCAAAACCCATGCCGAAGAAATTTCGCATGCCGGAAATTCCCAAATACAACGGGACAACCGATCCAAACGAGCACGTGACTGCATACACATGCGCCATACAGGGAAACGACTTGGAGGATGACGAGATCAAGTCCGTTCTTTTGAAAAAGTTCGGAGAGACCTTGTCAAAGGGGCCCATGACTTGGTATCACAACTTGCCCCCTAATTCCATCGACTCCTTTGCTATGCTTGCAGATACCTTCGTAAAAGCATATGCAGGCACTATCAAAGTGGAGACGCGGAAATCGGACCTGTTCAAAGTCAGGCAAAAGGATAATGAGATGCTCAGGGAATTTGTATCTAGGTTTCAGATGGAATGGATGGACCTGCCACCAGTCACTGACGATTGGGCCGTACAAGCCTTCACCCAAGGGCTCAATGCTCGAAGTTCAACAGCTTCACAACAACTTAAACAGAACTTGATAGAATATTCGGCCGCCACATGGGCGGATATACACAACCGATACCAGTCAAAGATCAGAGTCGAGGATGACCAGCTTGGAGGCCCTTCAGGATCTATTTACCCCATCAGAACTCATGATAAGGTTCGAAGGGATATTCATCGGGAACCAAGATCGAGTAGAAATCGGCATCGACCATATCCTGGGTACAGGAAAGTCACTCCAGCAAGGCAGGACTCCCCGAGACGCGAAAGAAGGAACAATCATAGTCAGAACAACCGAGGGCCCATAATGAGAAGCAACTTCGAGAGAACCCCCAGCCATCGAGAAGCACCACGGTTATCGGAGTATAACTTTAACGTCGATGCGGCTGCTCTCATATCAGCTATCAGTCGTATCAAGGACACCAAATGGCCTCAACCGTTACAATCGGATCCTGCCCGAAGAGACCCCAATTTGATATGCAAATATCATGGTGCACACGGACACAGGACAGAAGATTGTCGACAGCTAAGAGAGGAGGTGGCACGGTTGCTCAAAAATGGGCATCTTCGAGAGTTTTTGAGCGATCGAGCCAAAAAACATTATGGGAACAGGAGTAAGCAAGCGAACCAGGAGGAGCCGCAGAACAAAATTAATATGATTATTGGCGGAATAGATGCACCCCAAGGTCTGATACTAAAACGCACTAACATATCCATCACCCGGGAAAAACGCACTCGGGAATACGCGATGGAAGGAATCTTACATTTCGGAAAAGAAGATGTAAAAGGGATTATGCAACCTCACAACGATGCGTTGGTGATATCGGTTCTTGTACACAGGACTAAGGTAAAGCGCGTACTGGTCGATCCTGGTAAGTCGGCCAACATAATCCGACCATGGGTTATAGAACAACTCGGGCTGACAGATCGAATTGTCCCTGTAGTCCGGGTGCTCAATGGATTCAACATGGCATGCGAAACAACCAAAAGCGAAATAACATTACTGGTAAACACTGCCGGTACCATTCGAGAGACAAAATTATGCATGATCGACGGAGACATGAGGTAGAACGCCCTGCTCTGGAGACCGTGGATCCACGATATGAGGGCGGTACCTTCAACATTTCACCAAGTGCTGAAATTCCCATCATCCGATGGGATTATAATAGTTTACAGGGAGCAACCGACTGCGAAAGAGATGTTCGCAGTAGAAGAAGCAATACCGGTACCAGCAGCTCCTTCGCAAAAGGTCAAATAGCAATCACAGGCATCACCTTCGACAAACGAAGGTGAACAGGAGCATCTCGAAGATGACAACTATGAAATCCCCAGGTCATTCGTCGGTCCCGATGAGTACGATGCAACCAAATCAACAATCGAGGAGCTCGAGCAAGTTTCACTCCCAGAAGACTGCTAGATCGAAAGGTATACCTGGGCTCCGGCCAAAATTCCGAGCTAAGGGAAAAACTTATACCTGGTCCCATCTCGACGTAACAGGTATACCACCGGAGATAACAACCCACAAGCTAAGCATCGATCAGAAATTCCGGCCGATCAAAAAAAAAGGAGGCCTCAATCCGAAATCAAGCAAGCGTTCATCAAGGATGAGGTAACCACGCTTTTAAAAATAGGGTCCATTCGGGAAGTTAAATGCCCAGAATGGTTAGCAAACATAGTAGTAGTCCCTAAAAAGGGGAATAAATTAAGAATGTGCATAGATTATAAGGATTTAAACAAGGCATGCCCTAAAGATTCTTTTCCTCTACCCAACATCGATCGCATGATCGATGCTACCGTTGGCCATGAGACCCTTAGCTTTCTCGATGCTTATTCTGGCTATAACCAAATACGAATGGACCCGGATGACCAGGAAAAGACATCCTTCATCACTAAGTATGGTACATATTGTTATAATGTGATGCCATTCGGGTTAAAGAATGCGGGAGCCACTTACCAACACCTAGTAAATCAAATGTTCGAAAAACAACTAGGAAAAATAATGGAGGTTTATATTGATGATATGTTAGTTAAGTCCCTGTGAGCAGAGGACCATTTGAGCCATTTGCAGGAAACGTTCGACGTGCTGAGACGGTACAACATGAAGCTGAACTCGGAGAAATGCGCATTTGGTGTGGGCTCAGGCAAATTCCTCGATTTCATGGTTTCGAATCGAGGAATAGAAATCAACCCCGAGAAGATCAAAGCTATTGAAGACATTACAATCGTAGATAATGTAAAGGCCGTGCAAAAATTGACTGGCCGGATAGCCGCTCTAGGCTGATTTATTTCGAGATCATCCGACAAGAGTCACCGATTTTTCAACCTGTTAAAAAAGAAGAACAACTTCTCGTGGACTTCGGAGTGTCAACGTGCGTTAGAAGAAGTTAAGAGGTACCTGTCTAGCCCACCTTTGCTCCATACGCCGAAAACAGGGGAGCGACTGTACCTCTACCTTGCCATCTCGGAAGTAGCGGTAAGTGGGGTCCTGGTTCGAGAAGAACAAGGTACGCAGTTTCTTATGTATTACGTTAGCAGAACATTAGGTGAGGCTGAAACTAGATACCCTTATTTAGAAAAATTGGCAATCGCTTTATTGAGTGCCTCCAGAAAACTGAAACCCTACTTCCAATGCCATCCCATATGCGTCGTAACGACCTACCCGTTGAGAAACATAATGCATAAGCCCGAGCTATCCGGCTGATTGGCCAAATGGGCTATCGAAGTAAGCGGGTATGATATCGAGTATCAGCCCCGAACTGCAATCAAGTCTCATGTTTTGGCGGATTTCGTTGCTGATTTTGCACCGTCACTGATACCTGAGGTCGAAAGAGAACTAATGAACGAATCGGGGACTCCTTCGAGAGTGTGGACCCTGTTCACAGACGGCGCCTCGAATGCGAAGGGATTGGGGCTTGGTATCGTGCTAAAGCCCCCGACTGGGAATACGATCGACAGTCTATCAAGATTGTAAAATTAACTAACAACAAAGCGGAGTATGAAGCTATGATTGCAGGTTTAGAACTAGCCAAAAGCCTGAGAGCGGAGATAATCGAAGCCAATTGCGATTCCCTCCTTGTGGTGAATCAAGCTAACAGAACTTTCGAAGTTAGGGAAGGACGAATGTAGAGGTATTTAGAAAAGCTTCAAGTCACGCTGCATAGGTTTAAAGAATGGACCTTGCAACACACACCTCGAGAGCAAAACAGTGAGACCGATGCCCTCGCCAATTTAGAATCATCGGTCGAAGATGACGAGATCAAATCTGAAAAGGTCGTACAACTATTGAGGTCAGTAGTGGAGGAAGGCTACGCCGAAATCAATTCAACACATCTGACCTAGGATTGGAGGAATAAGTATATAGAGTATCTCAGCTCCAATAAGCTCCCCTCGGACCCAAAAGAATAGAGAACATTGCGCACAAAGGCAGCTCGGTTCTGTTTATCCTGTGACGGAACCTTATTTAGAAGGACATTTGGTGGCCCCCTCGCGATATGTTTGGGACCGGGTGACACCGAATATGTTTTAAGGGAAATACACGAAGGCACATTCGGGAATCATTCCGGCATTAAATCCCTGGTCCGAAAAATAATCCGAGCCGACTATTATTGGATTGATATTGAAAAAGACACAAAGGAGTTCGTTCGCAAGTGTAACGAGTGCCAAAGATACGCATCGATAATCCACCAGCCCGGGGAGACGTTGCATTCAGTCTTTTTGCCGTGGCCATTCATAAAATGGGGAATGGACATCGTCGGCCCTCTCCCCTACACACCAGGTAAGGCTCAATTCATTCTTTTTATGACTGACTATTTCTCCAAATGGGTTGAAGCGCAGGCATACGAGAAGGTTGCGGAAAAGAAAGTGATCGATTTCATTTGGGATCACATCGTATGTCGATTTGGGATGCCATCAGAGATCGTGTGCAATAATGGGAAGCAATTCATCGGCAGCAAAGTGACAAAGTTCTTCGAAGATAACAAGATCAAAAGGATCCTATCGACGCTCTATCACCCCAGCGGCAATGGACAAGCTGAATCGACCAACAAAGCCATACTTCAAAATCTCAAAAAGAGATTAACTGACGGAAAGGGGAAGTGGAAAGAGATATTGCCTGAAGTCCTATGGGCGTATCGCAGAACCGAGAAAACCAGCACCGGAGCCACTCCATTCTCCCTAGTGTACAGTGCTGAAGCTTTGATACTGGTCGAAGTAGGCGAACCGAGTATCAGGTTTCGCTATGCAACCGAGGAATCGAATCGTGAGGCTATGAATACCAATTTGGAATTATTGGATGAACGAAGGGAAGCAGCCCTTGTTCGATTGGCCGCCCAAAAGCAAAAGATTGAAAGGTACTACAGCCGGAGAACCCATCTTCGACATTTCAACATCGGAGACCTAGTGCTCAGAAAAATCACACCCAATACTCGAGACCCAAATGAAGGGAAGTTAGGGCCAAACTAGGAAGGGCCTTACTCCATCATAAAGATCACCGAAAAGTGATCATACAAGCTTGGAACAATGGACGGCAAATAGCTGCCGAACAATTGGAACATAAACCACTTGAAACGATACTATTGTTGAGGTATGATCTTTCATTCTTTGTTTGTTTGTTTTATGTTACTAACACTTGCAGGTATCAATTAAAGTAACCTCGAACCGGAGAGCACAAGACATTAGGACTGAAAGCACGCGTTGCACTCTTTTTCCCTTCGATCGGTTTTGTCCCAAATTGGGTTTTAGAGCAAGGTTTTTAATGAGGCAACCAGAAAACGTGCTAACTTCGATTTGAAGACCGGTCGCATATCGAAGACAACAATGTTCGGTGCTAAACTTCGATCGACCTTAAATATCAGAAGAGTGCTTAGCTACTTCGATTCGGGGGAACTTCTCATAGATCATTAGGAATCGATGTAAGGGTCAAACGGTCAAAAAACCCGTACCCAAATAGATTGATCTGTCCCCTAAGAAAGTTGTACAAGCACTTGAATGCTAATAAAAGTTCTCGGAGTCTTCTTCTTCTTCTGGGAAGGCTTGTTTTCTGGCTTCGGCATTTATCCTTTTGGCATCGTCGATCTCGGTTGATAGATCGAAGCCCCGAGCTTGTAATTCCTCAAGGACAGATAGGCGGTATTGACACTTGGTATATTCGACCAAAATCTTTGATTGATCTTGAGCAGCCTCAGCATCGGCCCTGTATTGAGCCACTAACTCATCGGCCTCAGCCTTGGATGCAGCAACCTCCGATTTTGCCGTTTGTAGCTCATTGACCAAAATTTCACGATCCGAAGTGAGCGCGTCGACCTGGGATTGAAGCACATCGGTGCTCTTAGTCAGAGCCTCGATTTTCTCTTTTGCCTCCGATATTGATTTTTCGATGAAATTATTTGAGCTTGGAGGGCCTCCTTTTCCTAAATCAGCAGATCGATCCTGGTTCTCCATTCATCGATTTCTTCTTTGGCCTCACTTGCCTCAAATTAGAATCGGTTTATTTGGTTGAGCTGTTGTTCCATCTGATCGATTAAGCCAGAATTTTCTCTACGCACAAAGTCTAGTTCGGCTCGAAGGGTCGACATCTCCCCTTCGAGCTGCTCACGACGCGCCGATTCTTCCCGTTGTCGAAGAAAAGCCTCATGATGAAGAACTGAGGCCTACAAGTACATGAGAAAATATGAAAGTTAGTCGAAGTTTGTAATGCAAAATGGCGAACACCAGGTAAGGCTTATAAGAAATTTACCTTATTTAATGCTTGTTGAGCCTCGTTGAACAAGTAGGGTACATCACCTCATCCATCGCGGCCTGATCTTCTTCGGTTACCAAACAACAAAGGTAACTAGCCATCCCCACAGGCGCAAAAAGGGCCCTAGCATCTTTGGAAATGGCAAACCTTATTATTCGCTTTCGATCAGGATCTAAACTCGGAGCAGGAAATCTATCGACCAGCTTTGGAATGAAATATGCCTTGCTCGTTCTGGTGGAGGGACTCTTCCTCGGTACTTCTATATTACCAAGCCCAAAAGTATCCGCCGATTCCACGCCGTCGAAGAAACCTTGGAAAGGGCCTTCCGGTATATGGCTTTTGCTCGGGGAGTGTCCTTTTGCGGCTCAGGCCTCGTTAAAAGTTGACTCCGAGAAAGAAAGGGAGTCCATTGTTTCTATGGGGCCCGAGATTCCCTGCATCGGCGGAAGCCCCAGTTCTCCCCCCCATTTCGGGGCCCTCGACTCGATGAAGGTGTTCTTCATCGGCCCTTTGCTCGGGGACTACCCGAGATGGCTCGCTGCCCAAAAATTTGAGGTCTTCATCTTCCTCGGTCTCGTCTATAAATCGATATGTTGAGTCCGAGATCGTGGGCTTACAAGCTATCCTTTTCCTCGGCCTCTTCCTCTCGAGCCCAGAAGAACTGGGGACTTCTTTCCTTTTTTTCTCCTGCTCTGAGGCGGGGGGTTGGTAGGGAACCTCACTATCAGGGGACGCTTGCCTCAATTCAACTTCCTTTGATAGACCTGCGTATGAAGAATGAAGCAAATTATAAATCGACTACATTATCGATATCATAAGGCACATAATTGAAATGTTATCGGTCTCACCATGATTTTTGGCCTCCCATCGGCCCTTCGATATCTCGCTCCACGCACGCTCCGAATAGGTCCTTTGAGACACCACTTTTCTTTCAGGTGCATAATTGTAGCCGGCGTTCAAGAAACAGCTACACCATGTTAAATTGGTTAGTGAGATAACAAAGGAAAAACATCGGACAAATTGAAATGGGAGGGTAGCACTTACAGTTCATGTTCCACTTCTCAAGGAACGGCATGTCTTCGGCTGGAATCAGGTCTGATGTCTTTACCCGGACAAATCAGCTCATCCAAACTCGATCCCTATCCTCGTCAATGCTCGAGAAGGGGGCTTTGCTCGCCTGGCGAGCAAATTTTATTAATCCCCCTCGAAAAATTCGGGGACTGTATAGCCGGTAAGAGATGATCGAGGATGAAAGGGTGCCCGTCGATCTTTCTTACAACAAAGCGGAAGAGAATGACTATTCTCCAGAAAGAGGGGTGAATCTGACCCAGTTTTACCTCATACCTTTTGCAAAAGGCAACGATGATGGGGTCCAAAGGGCCCAACTTTGAAGGGATAGGTGTAAACGCTCAAGTAGCCCTCCACGTGGGTGGTGATCGCCTCTTCCGGTGCGGGAACCACCACGCATTTATCAACCCAGTTGCAATCTTCTTTCACTCTGTCGATGATTTTGTTCGTAATCAAACAAATGTATCCAGTGACTGGTTCACCCCGGTCTGGTACAGAAGAAGCCTTCTCTACCTCAAAATCGGTACCGATTGAACGCCCAGTCGGTACGAACGCTTTTAAAGGGGGTTCGGTCGTAGTTTCCTCAACAATGACAGGCTTAGGATCCTCGATGGGTTGAGAAGAAGAGGGGGTTTGTTTCTGGGGAATAGATTTGGATGTCTCCGCCATTGTTAATGAAGAGTTAAAGAAGCTAATAAATGCAGGGGTGAAACAAGAATAAAGGGGAGGATCACTTGTGGACAAACTCAGAGAACTTGAAGAATATAATGTTCAAATAACGCAAACTTTTGGAACTGAGGAGAAAGAGGGCTATTTATACCCTCTTAAAGGTGGCGGTTCACGTCCCAAAACGAGGAAACATTAATTAGCATTTGCAGGCATTACAAAGGCTTGTCGTCAATTGGTCTATGAAAAGACGTTTTCCATACTTACCACGTGCGTCATGATGCCACCGTCATTTATCAATGTGACGTTTTGTTTCTTTTGATGTGATGCCCCGAATTCTGTGTCATGCACGCCATAAGTATGTCTTCATTTGACCTAATCTGAAAGTGGCGGCTCATATCATTTTTCATCATTACTGTCTGAAAAACGAGGGGACTATCTGTTTGGGGTCGAACTCGGATCGCCTGTATAGGGGATATCGGGTTCGAATAAATACGGCTGGTGTCGATTAGAATTACTGCTCGATAGGCCGGGGTCGAGACATCAAGGAACGAAGGTCGAGACTGGGCGTCATCGAAAAGGAACTCGAAGCCATGATGTCCAAGGCGAGATCCTTGAGGTCGCTTAGGGTAAAATGGCTTAGGGTAAAATTATCAGATTTGCGTAACGGAAGGGCTAGAAATCCCGTGGTACGTAAATATATCGGCGGGAATCACGGCAAAAATCAGCAAAGATGTTGAGATCAGTAATTCAAGGAATATTTTACCTTGTATATAGATTTTTACCTTGTATAACAATCATTCCCCTCCCTATATAGTAGTGTGATTGTAAAAAGGATCATCAGGAAAACAACGATCAATATACAAAAATACAATCTGCTCTAGTTATTTTCTTTATCCATTTTCTTCATATTTGTCTTTCTTAGAGAATTCTATCAAGGTCAAGCTATTCTAGATTTTTGGTTTGCATTCTCTCTCTATTTATTTACTAAAATTAGTCTTTATTGTTATTTATCCTTTATTTGTATCAAACCAAATCACGTGTCCTTAAAATCACGCACAAATTTAATTGTTATCTGAAGCCAAGGGTAAACAACCACAAAACATACAAGACACTAATTCTTCTTCACATATATTGCATATTAGATACATATACATATATAGGATCTGGAATACAAGAAGGGAATAAGTGTCGGCGAATTATAATGAATATTAGGTGAGGATGTGAGCTACGCTATTACATGTCGTGTAACTCATAACATCAAAATAAGTAAAACAAGCACACATATCTAATTAAAATTTGATTGTTCATCTTCGTAGGTTCAGACAATGTCCAATGCTTGACCTCGATAAACAAATTGTCACATGATCATTCACAGAAAATTGTACTCAATTCATTCATGTATAATTATTTACTCAAAGTTTCATTTTGATAATATTAATATTATTTTATAAAATCATGTAATTCCTGGGGTTGCTTGAAATTTGTAGATAATGCAACTATATTAGAATGCAAAGATTCAGTGGAGAACATTGGAAATTTTGTAACTCTTTTCCGAATCAATTAAAGGAATAATGGTGAAAACAACTTTCTCACTTGCTCTTGTTGCTGCATTCCCCTAATCGCATTGATCTACTCACAATACTCACAAGAAAGACAGAGAAATATGTGATGATGAAGAACGGTATTATGCAATTATTTTTGTGGGTTATTTTTATTTCAAAGGTTTTCATTTTGACAATAAAGTTGTGACGACCTGATACGTTGTACTGTGTACTAGCCCTTCTATATTTCGATATATCTATTAGCTTTATTTGATATTTCTTGATTTTCATGCGCACTCCCTATTGTTTTTCAGAAAGATTTTACATAAAAATTTGAAGAAAAAGTAATTATTGACTTAAAATGGCATTTGAGTGGACTACGGCCAACATTTTGAGTAAACGATCCAGGATTGGTATTTTGGCTATTTTGGGAGCTTCATATTGCAATATTGGACTTAGACGTATGCCCGATATTGAATTCGGAGGTCCCTAGGTTATTTGATTTGTTTTGCCAAAAGTTTGCAATTAAGTATTTGAAAATTCCTAGGTTTGACAGTAGGTTGATTTTATGGTTATCGGGTTCAATTTTGATTTTTTGACTTGAAATAAGTCTGTTTTGTTATTTAAAACTTGTCTGCAAAATTTAGTGCAATTCGGAGTTGGTTTGATAGGATTCAGACGCTTGGTTGTGATTTTAGAGGTTCTTGAATTTTCTTTTGAATTTCAAGCATTTTGATGTCCAATTCGTAGTTCTAGATATTATTTTGGAATTTTAATCGTGTGCGAGCAAGTTCGTATGATATTTTTGAGCTTGCATGCATATTTAGTTTGGAGCCTAAGGGGCTCAAGTGAGTTTTCGAATTGCAATAGTTGGTCTGCTTTTAGTTCTGGTGTTGACCTGCAGATCTCGCATTTGGAGGTTTGGCTTGCAAATGCAAGCTTTGTTTTTGCAAACATGAGTTCGCATTTACGAACAGGAGCCTAGGTTGGGTGACCTCGCATTTTTGAGGAAATGGTTCACATTTGAGAACTAGCTAGGATCGCTTTTGCAATCATCTTGGTCACATTTGTGACTGGCAACTTAGGACAGGTTCGCATTTGTGAAGCTTTGGGCGCATTTGCAATGGGGACACCTTCGCATTTGAGATCACTTTTTCGCAATTGCGACTTCTGGGCTTCTAGCGCACAGTTCATATTTGCAACATGTGTTTCGCAATTAAGATGCCCATTCGCAGTTGCGACATCCGCAGCTGGGTAAAAGAGGGAAAAATCGGGACTTAGCTCATTTTACACTATTTCTCAACCCTAAATACTCTAGAGGCGATATTCCAAGAGTTTATTCTTCCCAAAATCATTGGTAAGCAACTTTAATACATTTCCTTTCAATTATCCAATACTTTTCATGTGTTTTAAACATCAAATCTAGGATTTTTATGGTAGAAATTAGGGATTTGGATAGACTTTGAGAATTTTGTTAAATTGAGATTGAGACCTCAAATCGAGGTCAGATTTTGAAACAAATCATATAATCGGGTCGAGGGCGAATGGGTAATCGAGTTTTGGTCCGAATCTTGGATTTTGACCGGGCGGGCCCAGGTTTGGCTTTTTTCAAATTCATTAAAGATTGAATATTTTTCACTCGTGGGTAGTTTCTAATGCTTATTTTGAATATTTGAACTATATTTGGTTAGATTTGACTTGGTTTGGAGGCTAATTCTAAAGAAAAGGTCGTGGTTGAGTATTGATTTGATTGCGGAAAGAGGTAAGTGTTCTGTCTTGCGGACTTCTTACCTGCTACTTGTTCCTACTTGCCTTAATTGTATATTCTCGTTGTCACATGTTTTACCTGCTTTTATTGTCCTTATATTACTCGATACACTGTATTATGTTATTTCACTTACGTGAGACGTTTAGCTATTCTTGTATTGATGAAACGACACGGTTTTTGTTTTCGAAGTGTTGCATATTCTCTGTTGTATTGGCGGATCTTAAATGTTCCATACGTTTCATCTTCTTTTGTGTTGATGTTTCATTAATGTTGGTGTTGAGATGTTTATGTTAATAATTTAATCTTGTTGGGATCGTGTTGCATGCTGCAGCGGTACTGAAATGATATGATATGAAGAGATAAGGACGGAAAATGATATGAACAGATGATGATATGGTGGGATCGGGTTGCGGCCCGCAACGGATTTGATATGTTGTAGTTGTTTATGGCTGTAGAGATTGTTCTCAGTATTGTGCTATAAGATTTGAGATTATGATATTCTAGGGCCCTTTGGTAGTTGACCTACGAGTCTGGTTATTTGAGTTTATTGTTTTATTTATATTCATGTTTCTATAATTATTGTTTCTTATAGGTTTATTGTCAATGGCTTGTCATAGCATCGCCACTACCTCATCGAGGTTAGGCTCGATACTTATAGACTACATAGGATCAATTGTTCTCATGCTACACTTCTGCACTTCATGTGCCGATACTAGTGTTGGTCCCAGCGGCGTGTAGAGAAGATCTTGCCCGAACCGGCTATTAGCAGGAGGCTTGAGGTAGAACTGCTGGCGTTCGCAGTCTCTGAAGTCCCCTTCCATTCTGTCTTTACTCTTTACATTATATCAAACAACTGTATTTTTGTTCAGACTTTATCTATTGTACTTTAGATGCTCAAGTGTTCGTGACTCCAGATTTCTAGGATATGTTTAGACTGCGCTACATGGTATTTATTACATCTATTTCAGACTATTACAGTTTCTTATTATTAATGTTAAGATTTAAATTGTTAAAACTGGGTTGCTTGCCTAGCAAGTGACATGTTAGGTGCCATCACGGCCTCGAGGTTGGGATTCCGGGTCGTGACAAGTTGGTATCAGAGCAATGGGTAGCCTAGGTCTCATGAGTCATGAGCAAGCTTAGTAGAGTCTGGAGGATCGGTACGGAGATGTCTGTACTTATCTTGTAGAGGCTATAGAGCTTTACGAAAATTTCACTTCTTTCTTTCTCTATCGTGCGACTTTATTCTATTGCTGAAGTTTGAATCATTCTATTCTTGTTCTCTAACAGATGGTAAGAACACGCACAACATCAACAGCTAGGTAGGAGCCACAGCCCCCTGTTGCAGCCACTACCAGGGGTAGGGGCCGAGGTCAAGGCAGAGGCAGAGCTCAGCCTAGAGCACGTGCGGCAACACCCATTACAGAGCCTTACGTAGAGCATGAGGAGGAGATATTTGTTCAGACTGCACCAACCAGACCCGCTCAGGTCCCGGATGGTTTCATTGCTACTCCCGTACTTCAAGATGCCCTAGATCGCTTAGTGGGCCTTATGGAGAGTATGGCCCAGGACCGAGTATTTCCTATGGCACCAGCTGTCTCTCAGGCTGGGGGAGGAGCTCAGACTCCCACCACCCACACTCCGAGGCAAATGGCTCCTATGTACTCGACTCTTGCGGTTCCAACAGTTGGAGTAGTTCAGCCAGTTATTGCTACACAAAACGGGAGAGGCCCGCGATTTCTTCTGAGGGATTGATGAGGTTGGAATAAGTTCACAAAGCTCTTTTCTGTTCATTTTGGTGGTATACCTTTTAAGGACCCACAAGATTATTTGGACCATTTCCACGAAGTGTTGCACAGCATGGGTATTGTAGAGTTCAATGGAGTCGACTTTGCAGTGTTTTAGATGACCGGTTCTGCCAAGAGGTGGTGGCAGGAGTACGAGTGAGGCAGAATAGCAGGTTCACTGCCACTCACTTGGGATTAGTTTTTGCAGCTATTTTTGGAGAAGTTCATTCCTTTTACTCTGAGAGAGGAGTATCGCAGACAGTTCGAGCGCCTTCAGCAAGGCAACAGGATTGTTTCCCAGTACGAGACTAGATTTGTGGACCTAGCCCACCATGCAGCTATCTTGATTCCTCTAATAGAGAGAAAAGGTGAGGATATTCATTGATGGACTTACTTTTGGTATCAGGCTATAGATGGCTAAGGAGACGGTGAATGGCATTTCTTTCAAGAGGAAAGTGGAGATTTCTAGACGGATCGAGATGCTTCATGGTCACTGTAGAGAGGCGGTATCTGAGAAGAGGCCTCATCATTTTGGTGGTTCAGTGGAGCCTCATCTGGAGGAAGAGTTTATTTGGTAGAGGCCATCCTACAAGCCGATTCAGTCAGAGCTTCAGGTAGTGCATGTCCCACGACCCCAATTCTCCTCCGTAGGATGTCGTGATGGAACCTAGTTTCTATGACTAGGTAAGCCTAATATTTGATAATACTTGACATAAATAATCAACAAAATACTAAAACAAGTCTGATAAACTGATGCAAACTCCTGAAATAAACTGATGCAAACTCCTGAAATAGAATCTCAATAAATACTTTCCCAGAACTGGTAGAACTGAGTCATAAGCTCTACAGAGTAATACTAGAGTGTCTACTACATCATTGTCTAAATGAGAATATAATAGGAAGTAAAGATAGAGGAAGGTGACTCCGAGGCCTACGGACGTAGAGCAGGTATACCTTGAAGTCTCCAAAAGTAGCTACTCAAATCAACTCTAGCATCCGGCATGGGCAGATGTACCTGGATCTACACAAAATGATGTGCAAAAGCGTAGTATGCGTATACCACAATGGTACCCGGTAAGTATCAAGCCTAACCTCATTAGAGTAGTGACGAGGTCAGGTCAAGCACCTACTAGGATATAAATAAACAATATGTAAACATAAGAACGAATAATAATGGAAGATGGAGAAATAACTTATATGAACAAGTTAATAGCATGAACTAATACAGGAGTTTTAAGCATGAAAATAACATAAAGGAAACAACTAAAGTGAACCACAATGATCATATACGGACTACAACTGATTGAACAAGGAAGAGCAAAATACAACAAGAAATGTTCCCACCAAAACTCTTTGCAACATGAGATAAACAACAAGAGTCACAACGAGGTACCGCCTCGTATACAATTAGAATCAACAACGAGGTACCGCCTCATATAAATCAAGAATCACAGCCAAGGTACCACCTCGTGTTCACATTTCTCAATTTCAATCACAATATTTTCTTATACCGCCGTGTGAGCCTTACATTTAAATAGGTTTTGAAAACGGTTTTCCTGAAATAGCTACGCACTTTAGCCCACCTTATGACGCTTCGTGGCTTCACCTAATTGCCTTACAAGCAACACGCGCTTAAGTCCCACCTTATACCGCCGCATGCACATTAACCCCTAGCCTTATACCACTGTATGCGCATCAATATCACATCATAGTAACAACTCGCACCACAAATGCACATATATCACAAATTGCCAACAATCAACAATATCAATATTTCCACAACAAAAGCCCATGGCTCCACCATAACGTGTACAAGAATATCAGCAATAACAATGAATGTAGAATTCTCAACAAGAATATATCTCTACAATTATCAACTACACCTCAAAGTGATACGGCTTTCACAACTTCAACACCAATAACTCAACAATGAGAAGGATTATGTGTAACCGCGAACTAAATACAAATAACTCACAATGGAAGAGATAACATGACTTCAAATGAGAATAAGAGCAAGGAAAGAGATAACTCATAACAAAGACTTCAAATAATGATAATCAACAATGAAGAGACATCACGTACAATGGCGTCAAGTAATGATAATCAATAATGAAAGAGATAACATGTAACAATAAAAGGGACAACAAGGTCAACTAAAGCATGAGAGCAATTTATTAAGTAGGATGTAGAACAAGTGTTAACCAAGTCATTTAAGGCATGTAAGGATAGACTAACACAAGTGAGAATAGATTGACTATGAGAATTTAAAACATGATATGACATTTCAATTAACGCATGGAAAGAGTCTAAGTAGCCTAAACTGGTAGTGGGTACACAGCTTTGATTCGCGTAATTTTGATGTTAAAATCTAAGATATATTGATGGAATATGATTAGAAATATATTAGAATCACTTACTCAAAGTTTGTAGATGAAAATCCTCTCTCCAAATTGCCTCCCACCGAGTCTAGGGTTCTAAAATGTGAGAATGTGTTGAAAAATCCCGTCTCCCAGCCCCTTTGTACCACCTACAATTGTTGCATTTGCAACACAGGGTTCGCATTTGTGAACCCTTGCAATTGCGGACCAGGGCTCGCATTTGCGAACCCTGACAACCTCATGCATCATCACAATAGCGACAAGAGGCTTCGAAAATTGGAAGATGGACATAATCGCAAAAGCGAACCATTATTCGCAAATGCTAACCTAGCTAGACTCCTACTAACTTCGTAAATGCGAAGGGGTAGTTGCAATCGCAACATCTGAGCCCCCACTGTCACCTTTTGAAATTGCAAGGCTGGTGCTCGCAGTTGCGATAAATGAGCACCAGTAACACCAGCAACACCAGCAACACATTTTTAGTTCAAAACCATTTCGATACATGACTGATACTCATCGGAGCCCTGGGGGCTCCAAACCAAACACCCACACAAGTCTAAAAACATCATACGAACTTGCTCGCGTGATCAAAACACAAAAGTAACATCTAGTACTACGAATCGAACACTAAAACGCATGAATTTCAAAGTAAAGTTCAAGAATCTCAAGAATTACAACTAGACATCTGAATCCTATCAAATCTACTTCAAATGATACAAAATTTTGTAGACAAGTTCTAAATAGCTTAACAGTATTACAAGTCCCAAAATCAAATTCAGGGCTCGATAGCTAAAATTCAACCTACGGTCAAACTTTTCAACTTCACATTGTCAAATCTCGGCAAATCAACACAAATCGACCTACGGACTTCCAAAATCAATTCCGGACATACACCCAAGTCCCAAATCACGATACGAAGCTATCGGAGCTATCAAAGCACCATTCCAGGGTCGTTTTCATAAAAGTCAAAGTTTGGTTAACTTTTGTAATTTAAACTTCTATGAATCAATCCAAAAGCTTTCCAGAACGAAACTAACCAACCCCGCAAGTCATAAAACCATAAACACACATGTATGAAGCATAAAAAAGGGTAACGGTGCGCAACTACACAAAACGACCGGTTGGATTGTTACATACTCTCCCTCTTAAAGCAAATGTTCGTCCTCGAACGTGCATAAGGACATACCTGAAGTGATGAATAAATGAGGATAACGACTCCGCATGTCATGCTCGGTCTCCTAGGTCACCTCTTCGACTGGATGACCCCTCCATTGAACCTTCACTGAAGCAATATTCTTTGATCTCAACTTCCAAACCTGTCTGCCCAAGACAGCCACCGGCTCCTCATTATAAGTCAAATCCTCCTCCAATTGGACTGTGCTGAAGTCTAATATGAGACGGATCACCATAATACTTCCGGAGCATAAAAACATGGAACATTGGATGAACCGCAGATAAACTAGGTGGCAATGCAAGCTTGTACACGACCTCGCCAATCCTCTTAAGGATCTCAAAAGGTCAGATATACCTAGGGCTCAACATGTGCTTCTTCTTGAACCTCATCACACCCTTCATAGGTGAAACCCGGAGCAAGACTCGCTCTCCAATAATGAATGCAACATCACGAACATTCCGATCCGCATAACTCTTCTAACTAGATTGGGCATAACGAAGCCGATCCTGGATCAATTTGACCTTCTCCAAGGCATCTCGAACCAAATCTGTGCCTAATAACTTAGCCTCTCCCAGCTCAAACCAACCAACTGGAGAACGACACAATCACCCATATAGGGCCTCATAAGGAGCAATCTGAATACTCGATTGGTAGCTGTTATTGTAGGCGAACTCCGCAAGCGGCAAGAACTGATCCCAGCAACCCCCAAATAATATAATGCAGGCACGGAGCATATCCTTCAATATTTAATGGTGTGCTCGGACTGTCTGTCCGTCTGGGGGTGAAAGGTGTGAACAACTAATTTTTGACCACACCCAAATTCTATACTATTTTAGTGTAAATATTTCTTTTAGATCTAATCATAGTGTAAATATATATATATATATATATATATATATATATATATATATATATATCTTGGTGTAAAAAGGTGGTTGTTCAATATTATTATTTTATAATTAAACTTATCTTTTGAAATAAAAGACCAAAAATATAATAAGAAAGAGAAAAAGAAAACATAATGAAGTTAAATTATGTCAAAATAGATAAGTTTGTTAACAAACTTCCGCCTTCACGTCCTTCCCCACTTCCTGTCTCTCACGTCACACGATCATTTGCACACACACATGATCATTTGCGCACACATAATACATATCCACAACTCACACACTCACATGGGGGAATGATTTCGAAAGCAAAAAAGAAGAAAACCCTAGAGCTATAGGACCTAAAAGTTGTGCATCAGTTTCTTCCTTTAAGAGCAAAATGCAGCTGCTCCTTTTTCCTCAAAAAAGACAGCAGCTTCTCACCATTTTTCGGCCATGAAAGAACCATGAAACTCATACCAAAACAGTCCATAGACCACCATGTAAACCACCAAACTTCACCATCCATTAACCATCCGAACACCTTCCAAAATCAGCAAAATCCAGCTCCAAAAAGTAGCTGAAACGCAGCACCAAACCACCACAAAAAACAGTCGCCGTCCCACCATATTCGACGACGAGTAAAGCTTCGTTTCAATTGTATAAGGCCACCCACGTTCAGTCGAGTTTTTGGAGTCGGGTTCGAGGTTGCCGGTCGGGTCTCTGGTTTTGTAATCCTGTTTGCTTCAAGCTTGGTTACCATTTGTAATCCTGCTGATTTTTTCTTTTTTTGGATAGAAAAAGGAAGGTAAAGAGAATTTGGCCCCAAAAATATTCTATTAGGCACACTTCCTTGAATAAAATAAACATACGCTAGCTTATTTCTTTCATATTGAATAATGACGTACATACTCCAGAAGTTAAAATATTTCTTGACTTCCAACAACTTCAAATTCCATAATTCATGGCGTTACGTTTAATTCAAAAATTAAGATGCTTTAGCCGCACTTTAAATATAATCCCATGTGTGCATACCCGAACCTTGGATTGATATGCTTAAATGATAAAGGATCATGGGTTTAATATCCAAATTCAACGAAGTATTTTGTGTGCATATCGCATCTAAGTCAAAATAATTAAAAAGTACAATAAAAATAATTAAGTGGTAATAGGCAAAACATAACTAACAAAATACAAGAATAGTGAAAAATTGATTTAAGCCTTGCATTAGTCAATAAAAGTGACCGTACTAGAACCACGGGACTCGAGGGGTGCTTTACACCTTCCCTTCGGTCAACATAATTCTTGATCAGTCTTCTATTTTTGTAGACCATAAATTAAGAGTCAAACCTTCCTTTTGAAAGGGGATTTAAATAAAAGATGACTTGGAACACCAAAACTCAATTCCAAAAGGCGACTCCAAATAATAAGTAATACCTTTTTTAAAACGTCACTTTAATTGAAAAAATTCTTCTAACTCAGCCTCGTGATAGGGTTGCATGGGAAAAAATGGGTGTGACAGCTTTGGCGACTATGCTGGGAAAAATTAATAAGAATTCGAGCTTTGTACATTAATTCTTGTTTGGCTTTTATCATATTTTGGATATTTTTGTGTTTGGGAGCCTAATGTGCTATTTGTTGCTTATTTACCGCTTTAATATTTATTTGAACTATGATATAAATTGTATCCTCTCTCACACCCCTTTGAGTCTTCTGATAGGTAGTTATGTTATGTTTGCCTACCAGCATCACAAATTTTCCTTCTTGAGATAAAGCAATTAGCTTACCATCTAGTCACACATATTTAGGCAGGAGAATCATTAGCTAGCCAATGCAATTCTACTACTGGTGACGCTTGACGCTCCTCAGCTCGGGTTGTCCGCCCTGGTAAGCCAGGTATAGATACCATCTTCCTTAGGATTTGAAAACTTAAAAGAACAAGCCACAAGCAACGAATATCTCTAGTAGGCTACACTTTTTGCATCATTTGCATTGGAATAAGCGGGACTCGGCACAGGGGTCGGGCCCGTCTAGGATAGGTACCAATTTTTCAGACCAACATGTTCATTTTTCTATGATATATGTAACTTTATTTGGTACGCTTTACTCAGATATTGACGGGCTTTAGGATAGCTTAATTGAACAGAGGAGAGAGAAAGAGAAAATTTCCTCTAAGTTTTTATAAAATATCCTTTTTTTTAAAAATAAATTTTTGAAGTGTTCTGGTGTGTAAAATCATAATTTCAAAATGGTCTTTTTTTATCTTAACCAAACTACGCGGGTTTGATTCTCACCGGATGTGAGATATGTAAGTAAACCTCATCAGATTCAGCCCTCAATTTTCAAAAGTTCAAAAATAGTTTCCTTTAATTCCTACTTTAGAAATATTTTCTTGGAGACATATAATTTAAAAATTCAAAAATATTTTCTGTCTTGCACAGAAGCATTTCTTTCGAAAATTTCCAATAAAAAAAAGAATTGAAAATCCAAAAATATTTTTCTTGTTAGGAGCTTTTACGATTAGAATTTTTAAAGAGTAAGAAAGAGTTAGTTTCTTTACTTTATTCCCGGTCTTCTTGAACTACGTAATGATCTAATTCATGTGGCGTCATGATACGTAGGCAATCGCCATTAGATGCGATCATAGCCATAAATAAACTGAGTGAAAAACAAGCCAAAAAAAAAAACTGAGTGAAAAACAAAATAAAAAATAAAGAGAAACAAAGAGTGACAAAAACAGAAGCGATGAACTCAGAGTATTAAAAAAATTTTTAAAAAAGGGCAGAAATTGAAAGAAACAAGGTATAGAGTGGAAAAGGGTTAGTTAAAACCGGGATGAAACACCCAACCTTTCTAACACATAATAGAAACGTTTAACTGTTAGGTGCATTGCATCCTAATGTGCGATTTTCTATCTAAATGCTTTGAACTAACAAAGTTTTTGTATCTTCCCAAAGCTTAGGTTCTGTTTCAGGTGGTTGGTTTTGTTGGTACCATGATGATGCATATGTCGTGGCACCGCCTTACTGTCGGTGATGAATGCACAACCTTACACACGGCCACAACATTATACACAAAACTGAGCTCAACCTCCCAGAAATGTCCATCCCTACCAAGCTCCATATAATCCCCAACAAAATGTTCCCCAATACAATCCTTGTCCAAGAGAGCCCCTATTGGTGAATCATATTCAAGTTTTCTCCAAAAGCTAACCATGCTAAGTTTGCTGCAACCAATTGCCCTAAACCAGCCGAACCTCGAGTCCCCCTGGCACCGAGCTGATGCCAATATGAATACCACTCTGGAGCAGTAGGACACGATACTGAGGACTGTTGGACTCTCAAAAGAGTAGTGGAGGACTTCATTGAGGTCAAGGAAATAGTTAGGGAGGAAGAGGTCCCTAATGTGACGAACAATCCTTAGGCTACTCAAAATAATGGGCCAGCTGTTGGAATGATCGGTGATAATGGAGAATTTCATCCAGCTCTGAAAGCCATAGTATTCATTGCCGCAACAAAAAAGAAACCTAAAAATGGCGCCAAACTTGATACTTTCCCTATCAGGCAGGAGTCTCGGTAGCCGGTCTTGCTATCTTTTCTACATTTTGGATTATTTCAGGGTGTATCCGAATGCTTTTACTTTACTATCTTACTTTATGATGTAAGCCCTTCTATTTTTTTTATATATATAAAATTCAAATAAATAAAATCAATATTTCATCATCCATGAATATCTCTTTTCTTAATCTTGTCACCTTTCTTATTCTCTTTTCAGTTTTGTTAATGCAGATTTTAATAACATGACATACTTGCGGACTTCATGCCCGGATCCTAAAACACTGTCAGACTTTGAAATATTGAACCAAGAAGCAGAATGTGTTTTTGAAGATAAGGCTTGCAAGAAAATAAACAAAGAATTGAAATGAATTTAAGATTCCCTATTCGGATCATTGTTGAAGCCAAGATCGAAGATGAATAATGTGTCAAACACATTTGGAAAAATTGACTATGATTGATGAAAAGCGATTGGATGCAGTTTGCCACGGGTTGTTGTGCCAACAAAGAGTAGCTCGTGCCAACAACAAGAAAGTGCGACCTAGGAAGGTTGAAGTGGGGCAACTCGTTCTGAAACACATCCTCCTGCATCATGAAGAAGCTAAAGGAAAATTTGCTCCAAATTGGAAAGGTCCGTATATTGTAACAAGAGTGTTGCCAGAAGGGAGCGTTGTATTTGGGAGACATCGAAGAAAATGTCCCTGATGCAACAATCCATGCGGATGCAGTCATAAGGTACTATGTTTGACTCATTACTTGGTGTTAACATTCTCTGATTGAGATGATAAAAGCTTTTTTTCTGGCTACCCAAACACCATTAACCCTTTTGCAAACCCTTTGAGCCACTTCCCTCTCTTTGATTACCCTCTTTGGAACCTGGAAGTTATTATTAAAAAAAAGGACACAAAAAAATAAAGAAAAAAAAGGAAAGAAGAAACAAAAAAGGAGAAAAAAAAAGAAGAAAATAAGCAAAGCAAAACAAAACAGAAGAAAAACAAAACAAAAATAAAAACAAGTTCAAGTTAATTGAACTACGTCCGACCTGATTCCGAAAGAATACATATGCAGCCTCACTCTAGGGTTTGGTCACACCAAAACAAAAATTCACATTCCCCCAAAGGAAAAACTAGGGCAGATGTTATAATGGTTCAGCGATGGTTTCGACCGAAAGATTCTAAAGTTGTAATTCAATCCAAATTCTTTTTACCCAAATCCTTTCAAGTCATTCTGATCAATCAGCGAGAATATTCAAGAATTAGAGGATACGGTTACTTGGATCTGATGCAACCAAATGAGAGAGTACTATTGGTGAAAACCCTCATGGGCACTATAGGGCGACAATGGGTAGAGAAAATAAAAACGAGAGTCTTGTTAGTGAAAATCGGCAAAGGGCAGCATAAGGCGATGGCGAGAAGAGAAATAAGAGAGGTCAGCTAGTGAAAACCTGCAAAGGGCACTGTTCATTGAAAAGAGGATCCACGCAACCATGGCATCAACACAGTCCTGAGCAGGATTTCTTGGTTTCAAGTCAAAAGTTGTGATGAGTTTCTGAGAGTCGGACGGTTTACACAGATCAAGCATATAGACCAAAAGGCATGTCATGTTCGTTAAAGTCCGCATGTACTCCCAGATAAGTTTGTCTTTCTGTTCCCCGAAAGGGACACCTCTAGTTATAAACTCATTCTCTATTCCATTATTTATTTTTATTTGAATCCCTTTTGGTCTAACTCTCTTCCAAAAATAAGGCAAAGAAAAGACGACAAGATCGATTTATAGGTTTCTCGTTTGAAGCGAGCTGATATATTCAAAAGGTGCCCAGCCTCGGCTAGGGCATCAAGTAGGCCCCAACTGACCATAATTAGCTGATGCTTTGTAGTTGAAAACTTCGGAAAAAGAAAATTGAATTGAAGCGCCAACAAAGGCAAAATAAAGCCGAAAGGCTAAGCCACAGATGACTAACAGTCATTGGCAAAGTTTGAGAAGCAAAAAGTTCTCCAATGCTCCGAAATTGAAAACTTTGGAAGAAATAAGTCAAAAGTGCAATGTCTACAAAGGTAAAATAAAGTTTAAAAAAGTTAACTCCCACGCGACCAACCATCAAGGCAACGTTTGGAAGAGCCAAAGGTTCTCTACGGCAAAAATGCAGTTGGTATTCAGGAAATAACCAGTTGTAGTTAAAATCATTAAAGAAGATGAGCCGAGATCAAGAGACTGAAATAATCAAGGCCACAAACCGACCACCATTTTAAAACTAATAAATATTTGTTTGTTCTGAACAGGAATAGAACAGTTTTAGGAAACAATTCATGAAAAGACGAACATCACCAAGTGAAGTTCTCAAATCCTTGATTTTCTTCCAATATACATGTAAACATGTTATTTTTAGTTTCATTGTAGGGAACCAATACCCTATCTCAAATACAGGGTACTACATCCCCTGGTTTTATTTTATTGCTAACATAGGGTACGACATTTCCTAGTAGCATCTCAGAGCGCCACAAGCCTCATTTTATTATCAACATAGGGTACAACATTCCCTAGTAGCATCTCAGAGCGCTACGAGCCTCATTTTATTGCCAACATAGGGTACGACATTCCCTAGTAGCATCCAAGAGTGCTACGAGCCTCATTTTGTTGCCAACACAGGGTACAACATTTCCTAGTAGCATCTCAGAGAGCCACGAGCCTCATTTTATTGCCAACACAGGGTACTACATCCCCTGGTTGCGTTCCTTCTTGCCAACATAGGCTACGACATTCCCTAGTAGCATCCTATAGTGCACGAGCCTCATCTTATTGCCAACATAGGGTACGACATTCCCTAGTAGCATCCCAGAGTGCTACAAGCTTCATCTATTGCTAACACAGGGTACTACATTCCCTGATAGCATTACTTGCTACCAACATATGGTACGACATTTCCTAGTAGCATCCTAGAGCATCACGAGCCTCATTTTATCTCCAACATAGGGCACGACATTCCGTAGTAGCATCTCAGAGAACTACGAGCCTAATGTTATTGCCAACGTAGGGTACGACATTCCCTAGTATCATCTCAGAGTGCCACGAGCCTCATTTTATTGCCAACGTAGGGTACGACATTCCCTAGTAGCATCTTAGAGCGCCACGAGCCTCATTTTATTGCCAACATAGGGTACGACATTCCCTAGTAGAATCTTAGAGCGCCACGAGCCTCATTTTATTGCCAACATAGGGTACAATATTGCCTAGTAGCATCTGAGAGTGCTGCAAGCCTCATCTTATTGTCAACACAGGATACTACATCCCCTGGTTGCCTTCCTTCTTGTTGATATAGGGTATGACATCCCCTATTTTCATTTAAAAAAAAACTTTTTCAAATCTTTATTCTGCAATAGCAAAGATAGTTTATTGTGTTTTCAATAACTCACAAAAATTTTCTAGTGCAAACTAGGGTAGAAAATTTATGTTTTTTTTGTTTGTTTGTGATGGCTTAAAGGTTTTCTTGTAAAGAACATATTGGATGTGCAAGAATAAAGTTTCAACTCGGGCAGAGAAATGTTTGATTTCAATAATAGCCATGACCAGCTTTGACGTAATGCATGCGACGACCTAGAGTCTCAAGATCCATCTTTTCAGCATATGATCAAGAAACAAGCTCGGGAGAATGTTTTCATACTCTGTTATACCAAGAGCATCAAGTTCTAGTCTAAAGATGTAACGACCCAGCCGGTCGTTTTGAGAATTTGCACTTTGCTTTGTAGTTTCAGGGAATGGGTAGCTCCGTAGGATGTACTATGACTTTTGTGAATCGTCATTTTTGGTAGGTTAATCGGAATTGATTTGAAAGAATGAATTTCATGATTTAAGCTTTAAGTTGGAAGAGTTGACCAAGTTTTACTTTTATAAATTTTGACCCCAGAATGAAGTTTTGAGGGCTCCGTTAGGTCCGGACGGTGATTTTGGACTTGGACGTATGCCCCGATTTGCATTTGGATATTTATAGAAGGGTTCGGCGCTAACTGGCGGAAGTTAGAAATTTGAAGGTTTAGAAAGTTCATAAGCTTGACCGGGAGTTGACTTTGATGAAATCGAGTTCAGATTGTGATTTCGAGAATTGGAATAACTTCATTATGTCATTTGGGACTTTCGTGCAAAATTTGAGATGTTATGAGTCTTATTGGTATATTTGGACGGGGTCCCGCAGAAGCAGGAAGAAGATCGCAGAAGTGATGGCTGCTGGTTTAGGGATTCCTTGCAAAATTGAAATATTTACCGCAGAAGCGGGGGTCGCAGATGCGACGAGTTGATCGCAAATGCGATGAAGTTGAGTAGAACGTATTAAATTTGAGGGTTGGCCATTTTTATCACATATATTGTGCTATACACTTCGGAATGGGGCAATTTTGGAGGTAAATTTCATCACAAGGATTGGGGTAAATGTTCAACATTCGGTTTTAATTATATTTCGTGATTTTATCCTCATTTTGGTAATTGGATTATGAGTTTTAAAGAAAAAATTGGAGATTTTAGCCTAAAGTTTCATAGAGTGAGTTTTTGAGTTTTGAACATCGATTCGGAGTCAGATTTAGGTGAAACTAGTATGGTTGGACTCATAATTGAATGGGTTGTCAGATTTTATAAGTTTTGTCGATTTCTGAGGAGCAGGCTCGGGTTGGACTTTTGGGTTGATTTTGGGCTTTTGATTAAAGATTCGACCTTTATCGATTGCGTTTGTTTCCTTTGGCATTATTTCATGTACTTGAGTTGCTTTTGGCTAGTTTCGAGCCGTTCGGAGGTCGGTACGCGCGGGTGACATTTTTGGAGCATCGCTTGGCCTGCTTGGTATTGGACTTGGCTTGTTAGAGGTAAGTACATGCTATGTGACGGGTGTGTGGGCGTGCACCGTGTGAATTGTGACTCGGTTATTTCTGTGGTACTTTGTAGTTACCTAATCTTATTTGTATCTATCAAATATATAGGTGCTAGAATAATTGGGTTGTGATCCATGTTAGAAACCATGTCTAGGAATATGCTTATCCTGTTGGGACCCACTGAGGTCATTTATGTTGTTGAGTTATTTGCATACATAGCAATTACATACTCAGTCATACGCATTCATTTGCATATCATATCTCAGTCTCTGTTACCATTTATTGATACATCGCATCATCATGTTAGGTTGATTTTCATGACATTGTGAGCCCGAGAGACTGGAAAGATTAATGAATGAGTGAGGCCGAGGGCCTGATGGTGAGGATATTGATGGGATCGGGCTGCACGTCGCAGCAGGTATTATTGATTTATGATGGGATCAGCCTGCACGCCGCAACAGGTATTATTGATTTATGATGAGATTAGGCTGCACGCCGCAACTTGTTTTATTGATATACGCCATGATTGGCTTGTTATAGAACTTGGGATGAATGAGCCCCTTCAGAATCTGTACACCCATAGTGAGCACAGATACCTACTTAGTGCGAGTGCCGAGTGCGAGTATGAGTGCCGGGAGCGAGTTCCGAGTGATTGGTAGGACTAAGTGATTGTAAGGACTGAGTGAGTGTGAAGACTAAGTGACTGGGAGGACTGACTGAATTGATACTCTGAGAGTATGCATATGATTTTATCACTGAGTTGCATTGCATTCAACATGCACACTTGACACACAGGCATAGAGATGCATTTTCCTCATGATGTATGATATTGCGCCATTCATGACTATGCATACTCATTTACGTGTAGGCATATAGATGTATTTTTCTCATGCCATTTGAAATGAAACATTTACATGTTGAAAGTTTTTGGGAAAAATCACAGTTTTACAAACATACTCATCTTTTAGTGATTTCGGTAAAAGATTGGATTTTTACTGATATATTTGAAAAGCATGCCCATTTTTCGTAAATGTAAACGAGTTCAGCATAATACCTATGGGTTATTTTTCGTGCATTATTTTATTATATTATTATGAACTGTTGCTAGTTATTGGAGTTGGACTCGGACCCTTGTCCTAGCTCGTCACTACTTTTAACCTAAGGTTAGGTTTGTTACTTATTGAGTACATGCGGTCGGTTGTACTCATACTACACTTCTGCACCTTGTGTGCAGATGTTCCTGTGCACGGCGGGAGTTGGATTTGAAGATGTACATGCGTTCCGGTCATAGCTACCTCTTGATCTTGGTAGCTTTAGAATTTTAATCTGTTCATGTATATTTCAAAAAGATGATGTACTGTATTTTATACGAGCTTTATAAATTCTAAATATTAGAAGCTAATGATTTGTACTACCAGTCCTTGGAAAATTCTTTGTATAATAGTTCAGTTGTTTTATCATTTCTTGTCTTAATAAATATCATTTGAAGTGGTTTATTGTTAATTGGCTTACCTAACAGGTTGGGTTAGGTTCCATCACGACTAGTTGGATTTTGGGTCGTGACAGCCAAGGACGAGAGCAAGTCAAGAATCAAGACAAGATTCCAGACTTTTTTCAGTTAGTCTTAATAGTTTAATAATTCAACTAGTGGTCTTCTTGCCTAAAAAAAGGAGTCAGCCCAACATGGGCAATGATAGACAAACCAAAGATTTACGCAGTAAAGAGTAGGCTTAAGTAATGTAATAGGGGTCAGGTCAATAATAGCTATGCTATTGCCCTACTGATTTAAGGCCTCCGCCCGATCCCGAATGCACATTTTTTCGGGTTCATCTTCAATTGATTCACTATTCTTTTGATAAGAAGTTATGTCTCAACCTGGTTTGGATCGTTTGACTATGGCTCCGCGGCTGCTAGGTGAATCCCTAAAGTAGATTAGTTCGATCAGCAAGATGGGCAGAGCCTCACCTTGCAGTAGGAAGGTGTTCGTTGTTGGGACGGGTTCAAACTGGACTGAAGGGAGGAGAAAAAAAAGAGTCCTCTCTTTCTGGTCCTATCGAACCAGACACTGAATACCTGGGGATTCATCACTGGCTTCCCCTGGCTGACATAAAGTTTCAACATAAAAAAAAATCGCCTCGTCTTTGGCAATACTTAGTAACTTTGTCGCTCAAAAATGATTTGGAAAACTCCAAAACATGACTTATAATAAATAATCTTTCAAATGGGAGACTTTTCTTTAGAAGAGGGTGGTCCCCCTTTCTCGCGTAAAAGCGATCAGAATTCAAACACGCCGCGTTTTACTGGGAAGGATCGAACCATGGGAACTTCCTGGAAAAATACCTACGGTTAAAAACCACCGACATGTCAAGATCCGAAGTTACAATAGTAACAATAGAAGGATAAGATAAAAGGCAGGCTAAGCCCGTATTAGCTCTTTTCAGGTTGATAAGGTGGAATTGAAAACTTTGGAGCACATCCTTACCTACAAGGATAGCTAGGACTACTAAAATGGAGATCGTGTACAACAACAATCCTATATTTGATGTCGATTCATCCACACTTCCATTCCTTGTAGAGGAAGGCTAACTACCTGCTGGCTGGGAGCTGTATGAGCTGTAATGGGAAATTAGGAGAAAAAAACGAAGAATTTTCTAATCTAAAAATAAAAAGAGATTTTTTTTGCCAACCTGGACGTCCACAACCCTGAGTACCATGAGGAACAGCTCTAACTGGCTATGCTGGAGGAGGTGCGGTAACTATAGTACCCTGCTGCTGCATGCCTGTCAGACCAGTACCACTATCTCGAGGGCAAAACCTCGTAATGAGTCCAACCTCTCTGCAAGTGTAGCAACTTTGAGATGTACCCCAACACTCGCCAGGCCAGGTCTTGGATAGATCTCAAGCGGGCTTGAACTGCTTTATTCGGTCTTAAGCTGGCCTACGAGGCTGCTGAAAGAGAAGAAAAGGAAAGGTGGTACTAAAACGGGACTGCTACCAATTAGTCTAGAAAGAAGACAGTAAGCGCAGGGTAAAGTGACGCGAGCGGCTCTCTCTGTTGATGATAAAAGCGATGGTCCGGGCTGTCTGAAATAAGCGATAATTTTTCTCAGTCCTAATCCTATTAAATACCACGCAGCAGCATACTTTCAAGGCTGAAGGAAGATCTTTCGACCCCAGGAAGCCATACAGACCCAATCTTTCATGGCTACTTCCTCAAATAAGTTGATGATTTAGCCTTCTCATTCAAAAATAGACTTGGTTGCGCTCTATCTGGTATATCTTTTCTTATCCGATGAGTATTTTTAAGTGATCCCCTTACTTTAGAGCTAACATAGAATCATCAATTGTTCCAGTCTGGATTTCTCTACAAGTTGATCGCTGAGGAAAAATATCATAGCCCCTTGAGTCAATAAGAATAGCTACTGAACTATGATCGGCCATCATATTAGCAAATAAACGTATTCTTGAGCTTAATGCTCGAAAACAATAAGGGATTAGCTCATGGAGTACTAAAAAAGGTGCTAATGGCAGTGGGACTCCTGCAGGTAATAAGAAGCTTAAAAAATGAAGCCCGTTTTTTTGAAATCCCACTATAGTAATGCCAATAAAATGCCTTTTCTTATCTTCTTCCCGCCCTAGGAGTAGCACAAAAAGAGGGATTAGCATTATTGACCCAATGATAAAGCACTAACACCTTCCTCGTTGGGGCTCCGCGCACTGGGAAAAGGCTGACGCGACGGAAAACCGGCCACTAGTTACAAAGCTCCAATAAGGGATCGAGAGGGCTATCACAGTCAAGTGCAAATTGATTACCCCTATTTGTAAACTACCCCTCTTCCTATTTAGGGAGTTGAGGCGAAAAATGGCTTGATGAACCCACGCACCGGCCACATTCACTTGCTTATCATAGAGGCTGTAAGTACACAATGTCCCATAAGTAGGCTGCTTTTTCCGGAATGCAGTCCGGGATAACCACTTAAAAGGATTCTGGATTCTATATATTTTGGGAACTAAAAGAGTGCTGGTTGAAGGGAAGCCAGAAAATCCAGGGAATCGACGTCCCCCAAATCATTAGACTTCCAGAGAAGAGGAGTCCGGTCACCATTAAAACCCTTTTCGGAAACCGAAAAAATATCCTACCCAATTCCGACACCCCTCACAGAATCCATATCCGGTTCTGGAAGATCCAGTTCTGGAAGGATTGCCATCCACTACAGTGCTAGCTCTATTTATCCTATTGGAATTGGAGCAAGACTGGAATGGAAGAAAGAAAGCTGTCCTTATCTTCTCCTCCAACCGGTGGCATTTAGATATGAGTTTTGTAACTCTTAGATTTCAAGAGTATGTAATTTTCTTTTTGTTCTTGATGTAATAGTAGGAACCGCAAATAGGAACCTCACTAAACTCTCCATCTAAGCATAATCTATCAATCATTTTTTACTTGAACTATACGTGACATGATTCCCTTATAACCCTGGACATGTAGGTTACCTAAAACCAAGGCTCGGTCATATCTTTTTCTTTTATCTTCATTTCCTTTTTAAATAATAGTGAGGTAAAAAATCAGTCACCTTGTTCATTTTCTTTGCTTGAAAACTCTTCATATTTTCAAGCAAAGAGGGCCATGCTGTGAATAATTAATTTTTTACCACACCCAAATTCTATACTATTTTAGTGTAAATATTTCTTTTAGGTCTAATCATAATATATATATATATATATATATATATACTTATTTATACATCTTGGTGTAAAAAGGTGGTTGTTCTATATTATTATTTTATAATTAACCTCATCTTTTGAAATGAAAGACAAAAGAAATAATAAGAAAGAGAAAAAGAAAACATAATGAAGTTAAATTATGTAAAAATAGATAAGTTTGTTAACAAACTTCCCCCTTCACGTCCTTCCCCACTTCACGTCTCTCACGTCACATGATCATTTGCACACACATATTATACATATCCACAACTCACACACTCACAGGGGGGAACGATTTAGAAAGCAAAAAAGAAGAAAATCCTAAAGCTATAGGACCCAAAAGCTGTGCATCAATTCTTCCTTTAAGAGCAAAACGCAGCTGCTCCTTCTTCCTCAAAAAAGACCGCAGCTTCTCAACATTTTTCAGCCATGAAAGAACCACGAAACTCATCCCAAAACAGTCCATAAACCACCATGTAAACCACCAAACTTCTCCAGCCTTTAACCATCAACCACCTCCCAAATTCAGCAAAATCCAGCTCTAAAAAGTAGCTAAAACGCAGCACCAAACCATCCCAAAAAACAGCCGCCGTCCCACCATATTCGACGACAAGTAGAGCTTCGTTTCAACTGTACAAGACCACCCACGTTCAGTTGAGTTTTTGGAGTCGGGTTCGAGGTTGCCGGCCGGGTCTCTGGTTTTGTAATCCTGTTTGCTTCAAGCTTGGTTACCATTTGCAATCCTGCTGATTTTTTCTTTTTTTGGATAAAAAAAGGAAGGTAAAGAGAATTTGGCCCCAAAAATATTCTGTTAGGCACACTTCCTTAAATAAAATAAACATAAGCTAGCTTATTTCTTTCATATTGTATAATGACGTACATACTCCAAAATTTAAAATATTTCTTGACTTCTAACAACTACATATTCCATAACTCATGGCCTTACGTTTAATTCAAAAATTAAGATAATTCATAAATGCGCTAGAAAAGCTTTAGCCACACTTTAAATATAAGCTCGTGTGTTCATATCTGAACCTTGAATTGATATGCTTAAATGATAAAAGGATCATGCGGGCATTTCTGCATCTTGATACTTTTAAATATGAAAATAACTATGTTTTAACTATGTGTACATTCCTGTACCTCTAGTTTAACATCCAACTGGTACTTTGTGTGCATACCGCATCTATATCAAAATAATTAAAAAGTATGATAAAAATAATTAAGTGGTAAGAGGCAAACCATAACTAATAAAATACAAGAAAAGCAAAAAATTGATTTAAGCCTTGCATTAGTCAATAATAGTGACCGTACTAGAACCACTGGACTCGAGGGGTGCCTTACACCTTTCCTTCGGTCAACAAAATTCCTTACTCAGTCTTTTTTTTTCGTAGACCATAAATTAATAGCCAAACCTTCCTTTTGAAGGGATTTAAATAAAATGTGACTTGGAATACCAAAACTCAATTCCATGTGGCAACTCCAAATAATAAGTAATCCCTTTTTCAAAACGTCACTTTAATTGGAAAAATACTTCTAACTCAACCTCATAATAGGGTTGCATGGGAAAAAAAGAGGTGTGACAAAAGGTTGTACTCAACTCAATCCGTGTGCCTAGCTCACGCTGTCCAGCTTTCCAGAAACGCGATGTGAACTACGTACTTCAGTCAGAGGTGGTGGATACTAGTACATCATAAGTTAGGACAATCTCGCAGATATAAACCTGAGCCAGTTGCTCTGAAGAATATGTAATCACTACCGAAAGGAGAACCCTTCTGGGTCAATTTGGTCATAGGTCCAGCAATAGATGAGAAACCCTCTACAAAACGACGATAATACCCGGCTAACCCAAGGAAACTACGGATCCCAATAGCTGAGGACGGTCTAGTCCAACTCTAAACTGTTTCTATCTTCTGCAGATCTACCTTTATCCCCTCACTTGACACCACATGAACCAAAAACGCCATCGAATCAAGCTAAAATTCACACTTTGAGAATTTTGCATAAAACTTCTTCTCCCTCAAGTTCTGAAGTACGATCCTCAGGTGCTGCTCATGATCTTTCGACGCCAGGAGCATACCAAGATATCGTCAATAAACATAATGAAGAATGAATCAAGATAAGACTGGGATACACTGTTCATAAGGTGTATAAATACTGCTGGGGTGTTGGTCAGCCCAAATGATATCACAAGGAACTCGTAGTGACCATACCGATAATTAAAGGCAGCTTTTGGAATATCCGAATCCCAAATCTTTAGCTGATGATAACAAGACCGAGAATCAATCTTTGAGAACACTCTGGCACCATGTAGCGGATCAAATAGGTCATCAATGCGCGACAATGGATATCTTTTCCTTCACTGTAACCTTGTTCAACTGCTAATAATCAATACACATGCGCATAGAACCAATCCTTCTTCTGCACAAACAAGATCGGAGCATCCCAAGGCGATATGCTAGGCCGAATGAAACCCTTATCAAGCAAGTCTTGCAACTGCTCCTTTAACTATTTCAACTCCGCTAGGGCCATATTATATGATGGAACAGAAATGGGTTGAGTGCCAGGCCACAAGTCAATACCAAAATCGATATCTCTATCGGGCGGCATGCCTGGAAGATCCACTGGAAATACATCTGGATAGTCTCTCACTACCGGAATTGACTCAACGGTAGGAGTATCGACACTGACATCTCTCACAAAGGCTAGATAAGCATCACACCCCTTCTCAACCATCCACTGAGCCATTAGAAATGACAACCCTGCTAGGAATATAATCCAAGGCACCCTTCCGCGCTAACCATAGCAACACTGTCATAGCCAATGTCACAGTCTTGCGTGACAATCCAGAATAGCATGATAGGGCGACAATAAGTCCATGCCCAAGATAACATCAACGTCTGCCATGCTCTACCGTAGTAAGTAATAACTGATCAACTCTGGTCTCAAAACCACCAATAACAACTAAGCACGACGATACACACGGTCCACAATAATAGAATCTCTCACAGGCATGGACACATAAATAGAAAAACTCAAAGAATCACAAGATATATCCAAATATGGAACAAAGTAAGATGACACATATGAATAAGTGGATCCCGGATCAAACAAGAATGATGCATCTCTATGGCAAACTAGAACCATACTTGTAATGACTGCATCTGAAGCAAATTCCACTGTCCTACTCGGAAAAAAAAAGAATCTAGCATGGACTCCCCATCTAGGGCGACCTTTACCCGCCCGTCCCCCACCCCTAGCTGGCTGTGCGGGTGGAGCGGCAACTGGGGTAGCAACCATGGCTTGAGAAGCCTGTGGACCTAATTGAATCCGTGGAGCCTGAGTAGTCTGTGGAGTGCACCCCTCTTGATTCTGGGACAGTCTCTAACCATATAACGGATACCACCACACTCAAAGAAAGCTCTCGATGGGTATGGCTGCTGGGTATATTTCGAGCCTGGTCAGCTGGACTGACCGCCGAAGGCACCCCGTGCAGGAGGTGCACTAAAAAGTCGTTGGGCACAGTGTGCAACCTGAGACCTCGGAATAAGCGGAGCACCACTAGAAGCTGAAAGTGCTGAGTGAACTGGACGGCTCACGTAGCCTCTACCATGACGGGCTGCAGCTGCGGCGTGGCCACCACTAAATCTTCTCGTGCCTCGAGGTCTCTTGGCCTTCCTGTCCTACCTGTCCTCCCTCTCACGGCCCCACATACCCTCCAACCTCGTGCAATCTCTACCACCTGCTAATATAGGGTATTTGTCTCCAACTCTCGAGCCATGCTGAATCTAATACCATACTTCAGCCCCTCGATAAATCGACGGGCTCACTCTCTGACTGTGGAAACCAAGATAGTTGCATGTCTGGACAAATCGCTGAATTTGACTGCATACTCTGACACTATCATAGTACCCTGGCGCAGCTGCTCAAACTCCGCGTACCATGCATCCCTAAGGGTCTGGAGAACAAACTCCTTCAAGAACAACTTTGAAAACCGAGCCCATGTAAGTGAAGCTGCATTGGTTGGGCTGCCTTCCTCATATACCCGCCACCACTGATATGCTACTCCTAATAGTTGGAAAGTAGTGAAAGCAACCCTGCTCGTCTCCACAATACCCATGGTACGGAGACTACGGGTAACACTCCTCTAAAAAACCGTGCACATCCTCTAAAGCTAAACCACTGAAAGTAGGAGAGTGATACTTCTTGAACCTCTCAAGTCTAAATTGTTCCTCCTCAGATGCAGCTACCCTAACCGCAGGCAGAACTGGGACGACAGGCTGTACTAGTATAACCTCTGGCTGATCAACATGGACCCGCTGCTTTGGGTACGGGACACGAGAGTCTGAGGCTCCTCCCCGAGCCTGAGATGTGGCTGGTGCAAGTGGGATCAACCCTGCCTGAGGTAGAGTACCAAACATGCTCCTAACCGCTAGCAGAACCGGGATGACAGGGCTGTACTGGTAAAACCTCTGGGGCCGGATCAACATGGACCCGCAGCTCTGACGTACGAGCCGCGGGAGACTGAGCTCCTCCCTTAGCCTGCCTGAGATGTGGCTGGTGCAAGTGGGATCAACCCTGCCTGAGTTAGAGTACCAAACATGCTCAAGAACGGTGCCAGGGTCTCCTGAAGTGTAGAGGTGGCAACAGGCGCCTCGGGTGCTTGTCCCCCAATCGGAGTTACTGGTGGATCCTCTATCGCAGCTCGGGTAGGTGCTCTGGCTGCACCACGTGCCCCTCCTCGGCCTCTGCCTCGGCCCCGACCTCTCGTGGCTCTAGCAGGGGGCGCGGATGTCTGTTTCTCAGACCTGACAGTACATGTCCTACCATATGTGAGAGAATAGTAAGTCAAAGATTTAATTTTCGAAGTCAACCAATTCACACAATAAGGAATCAAAGAAGTAAAATTTTCCTGACAGTTCCATAGCCTCTTGAGGCTAAGTACAGATGTTTCTTTACCGATCCGCGAGACTCTATTGAACTTGCTTATAACTCGTAATACCTATGAACCTAGAGCTCTGCTACCAACCTGTCACAACCCCAATTTTCCTCCGTAGGATGTCGTGATGGCACCTAGTCTCTACGACTAGGTAAACCTAATATTTGATAATACTTGACATAAATAATCAACTAAATACTAAAACAAGTCTAATAAACTGATGCAAACTCCTAAAATAGAATCTCAATAAATACTTTCTCAGAACCGGTGGAACTGAGTCATAAGCTCTACAGAGTAATACTAGAGTGTTTACTACATCACTGTCTGAATGAGAATACAATAGGAAGTAAAGATAGGGGAAGGTGACTCCGAGGCCTGCGGACGTAGAGCAGGTATACCTTGAAGTCTCCAAAAGTAGCTACTCAAATCAACTCTAGCATCCGACACGGGTAGACGTACCTGAATCTACACAAAAAGATGTGCAGAAGCGTAGTATAAGTACACCAAAATGGTACCTAGTAAGTATCAAGTCTATCCTCGGTAGAGTATTAACGAGGTCAGGTCGAGACACCTACTAGGATAGAAATAAATAGTATGAAAACATAAGAACGAATAATTATGGAAGGTGAGAAATAACTGATACGAACAAGTTAAGAGCATGAATTAATACAAGAATTTTAAGCATGAAAATAACATAAGGGAAATAACTAAAGTGAACCACAATGATCATATACGGACAACAAATGGTAGAACAAGAAAGGACAAAACAACAAGAAATGTTCCCACCAAAACTCTTTGCAACATGAAATAAACAGCAAGAATCACAACGAGGTACCGCCTCATATCCAATAAGAATCACAAATAAGGTACCCCTCGTACAAATCAAGAATCACAGCCGAGGTAGCGCCTCATGTTCACATTTCTCAATT
The DNA here is from genome assembly GCA_002018475.1 of Nicotiana obtusifolia. Lineage (NCBI taxonomy): Eukaryota > Viridiplantae > Streptophyta > Magnoliopsida > Solanales > Solanaceae > Nicotiana > Nicotiana obtusifolia. The sequence goes on along the minus strand of MCJB01052797.1, from coordinate 185,432 downwards.
TCAATCACAATCTTTCTTTATACCGCCGCGTGAGCCTTATATTTAAATAGGTTTTGAAAACTATTTTTCAAAAATAGCTACACACACTTTAGCCCATCTTATGACGCTGCATAGCTTCACGTAATTGCCTTACAAGCAACACGCGCTTAAGTCCCACCTTATACCGCCTCATGCACATTAACCCCTAGCCTTATACCGCCGCATGCGCGTCAATATCACATCATAGTAACAACTCGCACATATTTCACAAATTGCCAAAAATCAACAATATCAACGTTTTCACAACAATAGCCCATGGCTCTACCACAACGTGTACAAGAATATCAATAATAACAATGAATGTAGAATTATCAACAAGAAGATATCTCAACAATTATCAACTCCGCTTCAAAGTGATACGGCTTTTCACAACATGAACACCAATAACTCAACAATGAGAAGGATAATGTGTAACCACAAACTCAATACAAATAACTCACAATGGAAGAGATAACATGACTTCAAATAAGAACAAGAGCAATGAAAGAGATAACTCGTAACAAAGACTTCAAATAATGATAATCAACAATGGAAGAGATATCACGTACAATGACTTAAGTAATGATAATCAATAATAAAAGAGATAACATTTAACAATAATAGGGGCAATAATTTCAAATAGAATATCCTTTCTCCAGAATGAAATTGAATATGCAAATATCTTGACACATTATTGGTAAATATGCTAAAATAACCACAGACACTATTTTCATATTTCATGCAATTTCTATCCATATATCATAAGTGAAATTTATAGGGTTCTCCAATAGTGCCAAATGAAATTGATTTAAGACCTGATTTTTACATAAATCAAATGAATATATAATATTTGTCTTCACATAATTATAATTTTTAAATAATGCAAGAATTATGTTTGCATTTATTCATGTATATCCGATTAAATGATAAAATATGAGTTGTACCAAAGTTCTGAAAGTAATGTTACCGTAAAAGTAGCTTCGAACACTCAAAATCCAAAAGCCAACTGAGTGTTCACGAGAAGTATAGTACAGATAAAGACATTAAAGTGTAAAGAGAATCAACACTTCTTTTAGCAACAAAATTGTAGGAGTAATTCCAAAGAGCTAGTACATTACATATCAAACCACCATAACATACAATTGAAGAGTACTTAATTTACCTAAGAAAAGATGAATCTAATAGTAACCAAAACCTCAATATCTATTCTTATCATTCTACGAGGAAAGAGTGATCCAGGTCTTGTGAATATGCTCATGCGGCTTCTTAATCCAAGGCTTGGTCGGCGTCATATGTCATCTTTCTAAGATTTGGAGAAAAGAAGTTCATACAGTCATACTGATGCAGTGGACACTAATTTTGCTGCCAATGCCATTTTAACTTCTCTTTTTAGGCAATCATCAAAGATTTATGTAAAAGAATTATGTTAGAACTTAAATAGGAGATAAAAGACAATTAAAGCTCGATCTTGTAAAGCTCGATAGGATACGCGGAAGATTTATGTAAAAGAATTTTGGGAAGATCACTCTTAAATAGGAGATGAAAGACAATTAAGTTAGACAATTGTAACTTACACGTTATGTTAGAATTTAAAGGGAATTGAATGGGAGAAAAGTCGAGGAAAATAAATTCTAAAAACCATTGTGTATAAAGCTCTCTAAACGTCCAGATAAGAGATTCATCTTCGGATTTTTATTAGGTATCGGCATTAAGCAGATGAATAGTCTATTTATTGAATTAATTAAATGAATTTTGTGCATTTATTATTTAAGGCAACTCCTCAAGTGATCCAAATTTAATTTTGTGTAGTAACAGAGAAAATATTGGTTAATGCGCCATTTCATGAATGAGGTAATATATTTATTTTTTCTATGGTGTATTATAGCTGTCAGCCTTTTGTTTCCTCATTATACAGAGATTAAAATGACTTTTTATATGACTTAACATCAATAATTACAATAAAAAAGTACTTATATCCCATTCAAGCTTGCAAGTATAATTAATGTTTACAATTACATTATTGTACAAAAATATTGTAGATATAGCATTTGATTGAGGATAAAATTGGCATTCAATTTTTATACGCATTTTAGTAATTCAATTTTGACATTAAAAGCTTCCTACTTTTAATATAATATGATATAATGATTTAAATTATTAAAATTGGTTAAGTAACTAGCTAATGTTGATTTTCGTAACAAATAAAATATTAGGCGCTATTACAACCTTGAGATCTGAATTCCGGATCGTAACAAAAACGAAGAGAACATATATCTAAAAAGCTTTTGTATTTAATTTGTTTGATCATAAAATATAAGAGTAGTTAAGTTTCGTGCCTTTTCAGTATGGCTCTCCGTTCAAGTTAGTTACTACTAGAAGCATCACAACATTTAAATTGAAAAGGAGAAAAAAAAGTAAAACATGTAAAACAATCGTAAAGCAAAAAACATGCATTTCCTAGTAGATGAGATGTGGCACATAACCAGGCTATGTCCTTCAATATCACGATCTCAAATTCCCTCCGTAAAATATCGTGACGACACCTAGTCTCTAAAATTAAGTAAGCCTAATAATATGCGAAAACATTAAATAAGAGACAAAAACTTGAACATCCCAAAAATTTCATAAATAGAATCTACCAACACTCAATATGTAAAAATCCAAAACCTCGTGAGAGATAAGTCACAAGCTCAAGATACAGTACCGAACAATCCTATATATCAATGTCTATAAAAATGTAAAGAAATAGCACCTTGAAGTCTCCAAAAAAAAAAAAAAAAGCAATTCAGCGCGCTAATACCGGGGCTGATAGGATGTATCTGGATCTGCACAAGAACATGTGCAGAAGCGTCGTATGAGTACACCACAACGGTACCAAATAAGTGCCAAGCTTAACTTCGGTAGAGCAGTGACGAGGTCAGGTCAAGGCCCTACTGGAGATAATAAGAAATAACACAGAAGACATAATGATATAATGTAATGGCAAAGGAAATGAAACAATAACGAATTTATAGAAAGTTAACAATACGGAATCAAGACAATCAATACAATAGAAAGAAAGACAAGGATTTTACATGTTAAGGAAACAACAACCAAACAAATACAGCAAATAGAGAAAAGATTAACAGGGACACTCCTGAGGTACCACCTCGTAGTCCCAAATCATAAAAGTAACTCACAATATTTCCTTGTATCACCGCAAGGGCCTTCACATTTAGTTTTAAAAATTATTTTTCCCGAAATAGCACCTTGTGTTTTAGCCTACCTTATCTCACCGCATGCGTTTCAACATCCAGACCTTATACCACCGCATACGTATCAATAATAACAACGGCACGTCATAAACCTCGTGCAAATAGCAACATCAGCACGGCAAAAACTTCGTGCAAACAATAACAACAGCACGGCAGAAACCTCGTGCAAACATCCAGACAATCACCCCAACAATAACACGAATGCCAAATATAACAACTAAGTAAAATGACATTTCACAACTTATACCTTACTTCAGTAGAAACCATTGCCTTTGCAACTCAATCAGCAAGATATTTCAAGGATAGCAATTTCAAGTAAAAAATTTCACAGTAAAATAATGAATAAGGAATTAAAAAAGCAATTAATCAACTAAATATGTAGTACAAATTCCAAATACAAGATAAGACAATTAGACATGTGAAGTTAGGCTAAACATGATGACTATAACCTACTAAAGTAACTCAAATAAGGCATGAAAAGAAAACTGCGTATCTAAAATTGGACTTTCAATATTTAGCCCGTGTACGCACTCGTCACCTTACGTACTCGGCCTCCACATATCACAATTATCACAAAAATACCAAATCCTAAGAGGAATTTTTTCCACACAAGGTTAGACAAGTCATTTACCTGAAACCACGCTAAATCAATCAACTAAAAGGCATTTTCCTCGATTTTCTGACTCCGAACGACTCGAATCTAGCCAAAATAATTTCATACTATAAATGTAACTATAGGAAACTAATTTAAATAATAAAATTATGATTTTAGCAACGAATTGAAAAGTCAACCCGAGCCCGCGTCTCAAAACCCGACCAAAATTATAAAATCCGAAACATCCATTCGATATCGAGTCCAACCATACAAGAATTATCCAAATCCGATCTCATTTAGCCTTTTAAAATCCAAAAACTTATCCTAAGAAGTTTCTACCATTTTTCCCAAACTTCAAACTCCAAAACACTAACTAGAAGATGTAATTAACAGTAGATTCATGAGAATTAATCAAAAACGAGTCAAGAATCCTTACCCCAACAATTCCTTTGAACAACCCTCGAAATTATGCCAAAATCGAGCTCTCAAAGTCCCAAAATGAATTATGAAGCAAAACCCTCGAAAATCCCTTTTTTTGCCCAGCGACTTTCGCTTCTGCGACCCCGCACATGTGGAAAAACCATCGCAGGTGCAGACTCCACTTAAGTCCTCAAATTCCGCTTCTACGGACTACAACTCGCACATGTGAGCCCGCTTTAGCGAAGAAAGAGACCAGACATGCGGTCCTGACCAAAGCCAATCCTCCAGTTCCGCTTTTGCGGAGGAAATGGTCGCACCTGCAGAGGTGCACCGGCGATTCTGCCCAAAGCCCATCCTTTCCCTTCTGCACTTCACCTTCCGCACCCGCAATTCTGTGCCTGCAGTCAAACCTTCGGCAGGTGCGATGACACATGCAGGCCTGGGACTTCAGCAATGACACTAAGTCCAAAATTTGTCCGAATTCGATCCGAACCATACCTCGGGACCCCGTCCGAATATACCAAAAAGTTCCAAAATACATAATGGACCTACTGGAGGCCACAAATCATATCAAACAACGCAATTTCTATGGATCACAACCCAAATTCAAGCCTATGGACTATGAACTTCCAAATTTCGAAACCAACAACAATTCATACCAAAACAACTCCGGTTGCCACCAAATTTTGCACACAAGTCGTAATTGATATTAAGGACGTATTGCAATTTCCGGAATCGGGATCCGACCCCGATATCAAAAAGTCCACTGCCGATCAAACTTTCCAAAAATATTCCAAGTTTCAAATTTTTTGTCAATTTACGCCGGAACAACCTATTGGAACCGTCAAAACTCCATTCCGGAGTCATCCTCACACAAGTCAAACTACAATCAACTCCTATGACTTAAACTTCCAACTTAGGGACTATGTGCCCCATAACACTAAAAACTCTCTCGAACACAACACCAAGCACCCCGGCAAGTCACATAGCCACAATATAACATAGAGGAAGCATAATTTAGGGGAGCGTGGCTAAAATACTCAAAACAACCGACTGGGTCGTTACATCCCCCCTATTAAAACAACAGTTTGTCCTCGAACGAGTATAGAGACATACCTGAAGTGGTGAAAAGATGAGGATAACAGCTACGCATATCATGCTCGGTCTCCCAAGTCGCCTCCTCGACTGGCTGACCCCTCAACTGAACCTTCACTGAAGCAATGTTCTTCGACCTTAACTTTCGAACCTGCCTGTCCAAAATGGCCACCGGCTCCTCGACACAAGATAAATCCTTGTCCAATTGGGCTGAGCTAAAGTCTGACACATGAGATGGATCACCATGATACTTCCGGAGCATAGAAACATGGAACACTGGATGAACTGCAGCTTGACTAGGTAGTAGTGCAAGTCTGTAGATCACCTATCCAACCCTCTCAAGAATCTCAAAAGGTCCGATATACCTAGGAAGCAGCTTGCCGTCTTCCCGAACCTCATAACATCCTTCATAGGCAAAACTCGGAGCAAGACCCGCTCCTAACCATGAATGCAACATGACGAACCTATCAATCCGCATAACTCTTTTGTCTGGATTGGGCTGTACGAAGTCGATCATAAATCAATTTAACCTTTTCCAAAGCATCTTGAACCAAGTCTGTACCCAATAGCCTAGTCTCATCTGGCTCAAACCAACCCACCGGAGACCAGCACCGCCTACCATACAAGGCCTCATACGGGGTCATCTGAATGCTCGACTGGTAACTATTGTTGGAGGCAAACTCCATGAGCGGCAAGAATTGATCCTAAGAATCCCCAAACTCCATCACACATGCACGAAGCATATCCTCCAATATCTGAATAGTGCACTCGGACTATCCGTCCGTCTGAGGGTAAAATGTTGTACTCAGCTCCACCCGCATGTCCAACTCATGTTGTACGGCCCTCCAAAATTGCGATGTAAACTATGTGCCCTGATCAGAGATGATAGATACCGGCACACTATGAAGTCTGACAATCTCGTGAATAAAAACTTGATCCAGCTGCTCAGAAGAATAGGTAGTCACCAAAGGAATGAAATTAGCCGACTTGGTCAATCTATCCACAATCACCCAAACTACATCGAACTTCCTTGTAGTCTGTGGGAGCCCAACAACAAAATCCATAGTAGTCCGCTCCTATTTTCACTCCGGAATCTCTAGCTTCTGAAGTAATCCACCTGGCCGATGATGCTCATGCTTCACCTGCTGACAATTTAGGCACTGAGCTACATACTCCACTATGTACTTCTTCATTCTCCTCCACCAATAATGTTGCCTCAAATCTTGATACATCTTCGCGGCACATGAATGAATAGAGTACCCCGAACTGTGAGCCTCCTGGAGAATCAACTCACGCAAGCTATCTACGTTGGGTACACATAGCCTGCCCTGCATCCGTAATACACCGTCGTCCCCAATAGTGACCTCCTTGGCATCGTCGTGCTAAATCGTGTCCTTGAGGACAAGCAGATGAGGGTCCTCATACTGACACTCTCTGATACGATCATGAAGAGAAGACCGAGAAACCACACAAGCCAAAACTCTGCTCGGTTCAAAAATATCCAATCTGACAAACTGGTTGGCCAAGGCATGAACATCCAAGGCTAATGGCCTCTCTACTACTAGTAGATATGCTAAGTTGCCCAAACTCTCCACCTTGCGACTCAAGGCATCGGAACCACATTGGTCTCTCCAGGATGATATAGAATGGTAATATCATAGTCCTTAAGAAACTCTAACCAACTCTGCTGCCGCAAGTTAAGATCCTTCTGTTTGAGCAAATGCTCTAGACTCCGGTGGTTGGCATAGACCTCACAAGGGACACCGTACAAGTAGTACTGCCAGATCTTCAAGGCATGAACAATAGCTGCTAACTCGAGGTCGTGGACATGATAGTTCTTCTCATGGACCTTCAACTGTCTAGACGTGTAGGCATCATCCTATCGTCCTGTATCAACACCGCGCCGAGACCAATACGCAACGCATCATAGTACACAGTATAAGACCTCGAACTCAAAGGTAAGACCAACACTTGGACTGTAGTCAAAGCTGTCTTGAGCTTTTGAAAGCTCTCCTCAGACTCCTCGGTCCACCTGAACGGAGCACCCTTCTGGGTCAATCTGGTCATAGGTGTTGAAATAGACGAGAAACCCTCTACAAATCGACAGTAATACCTCGCCAAACCAAGAAAACTCTATGTCTCCATAGCTGAAGACGGTCTGGGCAAACTCTGCACTGCTTAAATATTCTTTGGATCTACCTTGATCTCCTCACTCAACTCTATATGACCCAAAAATGCCATCGAACCAAGCCAGAATTCATACTTTGAAAATTTTGCATATAACTTCTTTTCTCTCAAGGTTTGAAGCACGATCCTCAAGTGCTGCTCATGATCCTCCCGGTTCCGGAGTACACTAGAATGTCGTCAGTAAACACAATGACGAATAAGTCAAGACAGGGCTGAAATACATTGTTCATCAAGTGCATGAATGCTGCTGGGGCGTTAGTCAGCCCAAAAGACATCAAAAGGAATTCGTAATGACCATAGCGAGTCCTGAAGGTAGTCTTAGGGAAATTTGGCTCCCGAATCTTCAACTGATGATAGCATGAAAAAGTCAATCTTAGAGAACACTCTAGCACCTTGTAGATGATCAAATAGGTCATCAATACGTGGCAACGGATGCATGTTCTTCATTGTAACCTTGTTCAACTGGCAATGATCAATACACATACGCATAGAACCGTCCTTCTTCTTTACAAATAAGACTAGAGCACCCCAAGGCGACACACTAGGCAGAATGAAGCCGTTATCAAGCAATTCTTGCAACTTCTCCTTTAACTCTTTCAACTCTGTTGGGGCCATACAATAGGGTGGAATAGAAATGGGTGCCCGGTAACAAATCAATGTCAAAATCGACATCCCTGTCGGGCGGCATGCCCGGAAGATCCACCGGAAATACATATGAAAAATCCCTCACTACCGAAACTGACTCCACAGTGGGAGTATCAACATTGGCAACCCTCACGAAAGCTAGATAAGCATTACACCCCTTCTCTACCATACGCTAAGCCTTTAGAAAATGAGATAACCCTGCTAGGAGTAAAATCTAACGCACCATTCCACTCTATCCATGGTAATCCTGGCATGGCCAGCGCCACGGTGTTGGTGTGACAATCGAGAATAGCATCATAGGGCGACAACTGGTCCATGCCTAAAATAATATCAAAATCTACAATACTGAGCAATAATAGATTGGCTATGGTCTCAAAACAACCAAGAACGACTAAACACGACCGTTACACATGATCAACAACAATAGAATCTCCCACAGGTGTGGACACATAGATAGGTGAACTCAAAGAATCACGAGATACACCCAAATATTGAACAAAATAAGACGACACATAAGAATAAGTGGAGCTTGGATGAAATAAGACTGATGTATCTCTATAACAGACCGGAACAATACCTGTGATGACTGAGTCGAATGCGACTACCTCCGTCCTAGCACGAAGAGCATAATATCTGGCCTGGCCCCCTCTAGGGCGACCTCTACTTGCTCAACCTCCACCTCAAGCTGGCTGTGCAGGTGGACTGGGAACTGGTGCAGTAACTATGGCCTGAGGACCCGGTGGAGCACGCGGAACCTGAATAGTCTGTGGAGGTGCCACCTTCCTGAGTCTGGGGCAATCCCTCACCATATGATGAGAGTCACCACACAAAAAAAAAACTCTCAACGGATGTGGCTGGCTCGGGCCTGATCACGTGAACTGACTGCTAAAAGCACGCCGTGCAAGAGGTGCACTAGACAATAGCGGTGCATAATAGGGAGCCTGCGGCCTAGGAGCGGCTGAAATACTGCTGGATGCTGGAAGTGCTGAATGGACAGGGCGACTCACAAGCCCCTACCATGACAAGATGAAACTAGGGCATGGGTACCGCTATATGTGCTAGAATAGCCTCCCTCTCCTCTCTCTCCCGGGTCAACATACCCACCAATCTCCTAGTGATCCCCACTACCTGCTAGTATGCGATGTCCATCTCTAACTCTTGGGGCATGCTAAATCCGATACCGGGGTTGAGCCCCTCGATAAATTGACGGACTCGCTCTCTAACGGTAGCAACCAAGGCTGGTGCATGCCCAGCCAAATTACTGAACCGGACCGCATACTCCGACACGGTCATAGAACCCTGGTGCAACTACTGAAACTCTACGCGCCATGCATCTCTGAGACTCTGGGGAACAAACTCCATCAAGAACATATCTGAGAACTGAGTCCAAGTGAGTGAAGCTGCCTCGATTGGACTACCCAATTCATATGCTCGCCACCACTGATAAGTCGCTCCCTTAAGCTGGAACGTAGTGAAAGCAACCCCACTAGACTCCACAATACCATGGTACGGAGGATACGGTGGCGCTTTTCAAGTAAACCCTGGGCATCCTCTGACGCCAACCCGCTAAAAGTAGGACGTGGTACTTCTTGTACCTCTCGAGCCTGAGCTGCTCCCCCTCAGAAACTACTGCCCTAACCTCGGGCTGAACTGGGGCGGCCAGCTGCACTGGTATGACTTCTGGGACCTGGTCAACCGGGACCTACTACTCTGGGGTACAGGCGGCGGGATTCTGTGCTTTTCCCCTGGCCTGGGATGTGGCAGGAGCAAGTGAGATCAACCCTGTCTGAGCTAAAGTGCCGAACATGCTCAGAAGCTGGACGAGAATCTCCTGGAGTGCTAGTGCAGTAACAAGCGTCTCAGGTGCCTGCTCTCTAACTGGAGCTACTGGTGGATCCACTATAGCAGCTCGTGCCGGTGCTCTAGCTACACCACATAGACGTCCTCGACCTCTACCCAGGCCCCAGCCTCTCGAGGCTCTAGCAGGGGACGTGTGTGTCTGGTTATCTGATCCGACTGTACGTGTCCTCACCATCTGTGAGAGAATAGAAAAATAGAAATTTAGAATTTCGAAGTCAAAAATTTCGCATGATAAGGAATCAAAGAAGTGTAGATTTTTCCTAAAAGTTCCATACCCCCCCGAGGATAAGTACAGACGTCTTTGTACCGATCCGTGAGACTCTACTAAACTTACTTGTGACTCATAACACCTATGAACCTAGGGCTCTGATACCAACTTGTCACGACCCCAAATTCCTTCCGTAGGATATCGTGACGACACCTAGTTTCTAAGACTAGGTAAACCTAAAAATATGCGGAAATATTAAATAAGAGATTAAAACTTAAACATCCCAACAATTTCTTAAATAGATTCTACCAAAACTCAATACATACAATTCCTAAACTTGGTAAGATATAGGTCACAAGCTCTAGATACAGTACTGAACAATCCTATACAGCACTGTCAATTAAAATGTAAAGAAATAAGGAAGGACAGGGTAGAAGGGGACTCCGAGGCCTGTGGACGCGGGCAGGTGTATCTTGAAGTCTCCAGAAGCAAGAAACTCAGCACGCTAATACCGGGGCTGATAGGATGTATTTGGATCTGCACAAAAATATTTGCAGAAGTGTCGTATGAGCAAATCACAATGGTTCCCAGTAAGTGTCAAGCCTAACCGCGGTAGAGTAATGACGAGGTTAGGTCAAGGCCCTACTTAAGATAATAAGAAATAAAATAGAAGACATAATGATATAATGATAATGGCAAAGGAAGTGAAACAATAAAGAATTTACGAAAAGTTAACAACACTGAGTCAAGGCAGTCAATACAACACGAAAGGAAGACAAGGATTTTACATGTTAAGGAAACAACAACCAAACAAATACAGCAAATAGAGAAAACATCAACAGCTGTACTCCCAAGGTACCACCTCGTAGTCCCAAATCGTAAAAGCCACTCATAATTTTTCATTTTATCACCGAGGCCTTTACATTTAGTTTTAAAAATCATTTTTCCCGAAATAGCACCCCACGTTTTAGCCCACCTTATCACACCGCATGGCTTCTAATAGTTCCCCTACTAGCCACGCGTATCAAGCCCACCTTATCTCATCGCATGCGTTTCAACACCAGACCTTATACCACCGCATGCATATCAATAATAACAACGACACGTCATAAACCTCATGCAAATAGTAACAATAGCACAGCAAAAACCTCGTGCAAACAATAACAACAACATGACAGAAATCTCATGCAAACAACCAAACAATCACCTCAATAATAACGTGAATGCCAAACATCACAACTAAGTAAAATGACATTTCACAACTTATACCTTGCTTCAGTAGAAACCATGGCCTTTGCAACTCAACACCAAGCTTAATCAATAAGATATTTCAAGGATAGCAATTTCAAGTAAAGAACTTCACAGTTAAATAATGAATACGGAATTAAGAAAGCAAGCAATTCAACTAAACATGTAGTACAAATTGCAAATAAGAGAAAAGACAAGTAGACATGTGAAGTTAAGATAAACATGATCACTATAACCTGCTAAAGTAAGTCAAATAAGGTATGAAAAGGAAACTACATAGCTAAAACCGAAAATTCAATATATAGCCCATGTACGCAATTGTCACCTTGCGTACACGGCCTTTACATATCACCATTATCACAACAATACCAAATCCCAAGGGGAATTTCCCCCACAGGAGGTTAGACAAGTCACTTACCTCAAACCATGCTAAATCAATCAACTAGAAGGCCTTTCCCGCGATTTTTCGGCTCCGAACGGCTCGAATCTAGCCAAAATAATTTCTTACTATAAATATAACTATAGGAAACTAATTTAAATAATGAAATTATGATCTTAGCAAAGAATTTAAAAATCTCCCCAAAAATTTGACCCAGGCCCACGTCTCGGAACCCGACCAAAAGTATAAAATCCGAACACCCATTCAATATCGAGTCGAACCATACAAGAATTATCCAAATCCGATCTCATTTCGCCTTTCAAAATACAAAAATTTAGCCTAAAGAGTTTCTACCATTTTTCCCAAATTTCAAACTCCAAAACACTAATTAGAAGATGTAATTAACAGTAGATTCATGGCAATTAATCAAAAACGAGTGAAAAATCCTTACCGCAAATATGCCTTTGAACAACCCTCGAAAATTCGCCTCAAACCGAGCTCTTAAAGTCCCAAAATGAATTGTGAAGCAAACCCTCAAAAATCCCCTTTTCTGCCTAACGACTTTCGGTTATGTGACGCCACACTTGCGGAAAAACCATCGCAGGTGCGGACTCCACTTAAGTCCTCAAATTCCGCTTCAGCAGACCATGGCTTGCACCTGCGAGGCCGCTTCAGCGGAGAAAGAGACCGCACCTGCGGTCCTGCCCAAAGCCCCTTCTCCAGTTCCACTTCTACGGAGGAAATGGTCGTGTCTGCGGAGGCGTACCTGCGCCCAAGTGTCCGCACCTGCGAGCCCAGCCCTGGGCTTTCCTTTCGCTTCTGCGCTTCACCTTCCGCACCAGTGATTCCAAACCTGCTGTCAATCTTTCCGCAGGTGCGATGAGACCAGCAGGCCTAGGACTTCAGCAATGAAGCTAAGTCCAAAATTGGTCTGAATTCGATCCGAACCATACCCGGGGCCCCCGGTACCCAGTCCGAATATACCAACAATTTTCAAAACACATAAAGGACCTACTCTAGGCAACAAATCACATCAAACAACACAATTTCTACGGATCACAACCCAAATTCAAGCCTATTAACTATGAACTTTCCAAATTTCGAAACCAATGCCGATTCATACCAAAACAACTCTGATTGGCACCAAATTTTGCACACAAGTATAAATTGACATGGACCTATTCTAACTTCCGGAATCGGGATCCAATCTCTATATCAAAAAGTCAACTCCTGGTCAAACTTTCCAAAAATCATCCAACTTTTCAATTTTTGCTAATTTACGTCGAAAAAACCTACAGACCTCCAAACCAACATCTGGACACGCTCCTAAGACAAAAATCACCTTAAGGAGCTATTGTAACCATCAAAGCTCCATTCCGAAGTCATCCTCATACAAGTCAAACTACGGTCAACTCCTACGACTTAAACTTCCAACTTAAAGGCATATGTGTCCCATAACACTCCGAAACTCTCCCGAACCCGACACCAAGCACCCTGGCAAGTCACGTAACCACAATATAACATAGAGAAAGCATAATTTAGGGGATCGGATCTAAAATACTCAAAACGACCGACCGGGTCATTACATTCAATGATATACTATATAGATATATAGAATAAGTGAAGAAGCAAAAAATAATACTCGTAATAAAAAATAAACTTTAGCTTCTCCATTCTTTTAACCTGCTCTAAGAAAAATTGTAGTGTCTCATTTCATGTAGAAATTGGGGATGCATTTTGCTTCATACAAAGGGGGTATCCTTGTTAGGAGTAGTAAGAGTGGTGATTATCTTCTATTTCCGAACTAATTAGTTGGAATCAGAAGAGAAAAAAAATAAAATAAATATGAACAACATTTATAGGGTCTCCCATCTTGTGCGGTGGTTAAAAAAAATTTATTATCACCATAACAAAAAGAGAAACAGTAGAACGACATATGTCCTATAGAATGTCAAGAAGTTTCTCAGGCACAAACAAATATTATATACCCATAGAGAGTATAACACACCAAAAAGGATTTTTGTTTAAAAATAAAATTCCACTAGGAAGTTTGCCCAGGGTTAATTTTCATAAATACAACATAAAGTACAAAAAATGGAGGGGGACATATTCCTTACCTCCCAGAAAAGAATGTGTGCGCTCTTGGTCATCCAAGCATGACAACCGAGTATGCTTAAACAGCTATGATAAGTTGGCCCTATGATGATGTAATGATTGTCTATCTTATAGTATCGATAGACAATCATATGTACAAAAACAGTGTGAAGTGAATGTAGGCCAACTATACAAAAAAGTACATATGTTCCTAAATCACTAAGTGAGTGGGTTGAAATAATATCCTCCATGTGCAATGGGATCTATTTCTAGCAAAAAAAGGGGATCTTCTAAGTGGTGTATCTGATATTAAGTAATAGCAATCTTCAATTTTGCTTTGGCATTGATAGCAAAGAAAGCAGGATTGAAGATGGCTAACAAAGGGGAGCCATGTAAACTGGGCAGTAGTACTGGCACTGTCTGAAATGTGTGGTAGAGAGCTTAGTTGCCTTCATGTTCCAGTGAGTGTTGTGACTAGTATGCTGAGAAGTGTTCTATTGCTGGGGTTTGAACATCCAATGCAGGTGAGGTAGGTTTGTGCCCCTAAGGTCTTCCTGCCTTGGTGACTGCTGCTGCTGTCTGCTGTTGCCATGGTGGATGCTGCTGAAGTGGTGACTGAGTTTTTGTCTGCTGCTGCTACTGTTGCAATCTTGGGTTCTACATGTGATGTCTAATAAATGTAGCTCCTTCGGAGTCAGTACAGGTATGGCTGACTGGATTAGTTTGTTTCTGAGGCTGCTGCATTCCTTAGAGTCTTCATGTGTATCTGTGTGCTGGTTTTGTTGATTTCTGCCTTGTAGTATCTGCTGAGGTGGTATGTGTTTCTTTATCTTGCTGCTGCTGCTGCTACAGTTGTTGCTGTTGCTGCTACTGCTGTGAAGCTGTATGTTGACTGTCTGGTGCTTGTGAGCGTACTGCATTGTGTTGGTCCTATGAATAATAGTATGGAGGGGGTTCCATGGTGATTGCTACAATTGTAATTGGATGAGCACTAAGAGTGCTGATACCACACATTGCAATTGTAGCAATAACCTGAACCAATCCAATGTATATGCTTTTTGTGTTTCTGTAACTTGTGGCTTCTGTTGTGCTTCTGTGAATATAGTGACTGGTGGTTCCATCTTCTTCTAACTCAGAGTAGAGTGGCTGCCTGGGTTGATATGCTTTTCATATTGTGGTTTCCTGTTGAAACTGCAATGTTCATCAAGAGGATTGAAAGAGAGGGGTTTATGACTTTTGTGATAGCATTGGTGTTTTTGGCTTCTGTGTTGGTTCTATGTTTATGGCTGCTGAAGTTGTTGGAATTGTGAGTGTGCTTCTCCTGTTGTTGCTGTGGTAACTGGTGTGACATGGTGTGCCGTGTATGTGTTAGGTGTATTTGTGGGTGCTGAGAGGTGACTGTTTGTGATTTGTGAGGATGTTGTTTTGTGGGAGATTTGTGTTGTTGTAGTCTGTATAGTCTGGTTGGTAATGTCAAACAGTTGTGGATGTTGTCTTTGGTGTAGAACAGAGTTGGGAGTGCTGTGCTGTCATCTTTTTTCCAAAGGTTGTTACTAGTCTTTTGGTGTATCTCAAGTAGAATGAGCACAAAGGCTAACTAGTGTGACATGGTGTGCAGTGTATGTGTTAGGTGTATTTGTGGGTGCTGAGAGGTGACTGTTTGTGATTATTGAGGATGTTGTTTTGTGGGAGATTTGTGTTGTTGTAGTCTGTACAGTCTGGTTGGAAATGTCAAACAGTTGTGGATGTTGCCTTTGGTGTAGAACAGAGTTGGGAGTGCTGTGCTATCATCTTTTTTCCAAAGGTTGTTACTAGTCTTTTGGTGTATCTCAAGTAGAATGAGCACAAAGGCTAATACCACACACTTGAGATGCAACAAAAATGTAAAATCTGGTACCTGCAAAAAACAAACCAATATTAGTGAAAATGTCCCTGATGCTCTATTCCACTGCCAATTTGTTTTAGCATTGTTGTTGTGTTGTTGCAGTTGAGTTGTTGGCATTGACTTTATAGAGGTTTCCTTGTTAATCATAGTAATTAGCTCAACTTTGTATCACTTGTGGTGGTAGCATAGTCCGTTTGGTCCTTCTGTGCCTGAAGGCTGGAGTGCCTTTTTGATCCAGGTGGAGTTGTCCTCTTATATGTGCAAGTAAGTCCAAAAGGATATTATAGTGTCTGCAGGAGGTGAGCTCATGGATGAGTTTTGACAGAGTGTTTGCAGGGCAGTTTGCTTCTCTGAGTACATGAGAGTATTCAATTTTCTCAAATTGTTGACTCATGCTTGAGAGCTGCTGTATATGCATACTTAGAGTCCAAAGAGGGTTGGATTTTCTAGTGAGCCAGTGTATGAGTAACTGAGAATCAGCTTCTAAATGGACTCTAGTATATCCATTTTCCAGACACCATTTGATGCCAATGCATGCTGCTTCAACTTCTGCTAGGTTATTAGTACCTTCTCCCATGGGGCTTGCAATTGCTGAATGAAGTGGCCATTATGGTCTCTGATGATAATTCTTGCTTCTATTCTTCTTGGGTTGCCCAAAGTACTACCATCAGTGTTCACTTTTACATAACCTAGAGGAGGTTTGAGCCAAGTGACCTGCTGTACAGTGGTATGCTGTTTCACAGCCTCTATAATAAGGTATAATTCAGACCATCTTAGTGGCCATTTGGTGTTGACATGGGAGGTTTTAAGCAGTAATTGAAGATCAGAGATGATGGAGTACAAGGTCCTTTTCATAGCTGATGATTTCTTTCCATATTCTGTAGCACATCTATTTTTCCATAAATTCTAGTAGATTATGATTGGCATTGTGTCAAGGACCAGTTTCTGCAGTTCATTATTCCTTTGTTGCATCCACCAATTCATCAACAGAATTCTCAGTGGCTGTATGTGATTTTGGATGTCTATTGGTGCATTGAAATGTTTCCAAATAATTTTGGCAAACTGTCCAGAACAAAAAATATGTTCTACAGTTTTAGTAGCAGGTGTGGTACAACATACACATTTGTTAAAACTAGGAGGGCCAAATTTAGCAACTTTGTCATAAGTGGGCAATTTATTCCTCAATGCTCTCCATAGACAGAAAGACCATTTCAAGGGGATCTTTTTGTGCCAAATCATCCTATTAGTTAGGAGAACTTGCTTCCTTTTCCTTAGGATAGACCAAGCAGAAGTGCAGGAAAAGGCACCAGAACTGGTAGGTTGCCATATTGCTGTGTTAGAGGTTTGGGGATCATAGTAAATCTGCACTTGTAGAATATGTGGTATCATATCCTTTGGTACCATTTGATTCAGTTTCTGAATGTCCCACTGACCAGAGGTCCAGAATTGAGAGACTCTGGCGTTGCCTGGTCTACCTCCTTCCTGTCTAAAGCTAGCTAAGTGCCCAGTGCCAAGCCAATTGTCCCACTAGAAGCTACAGTTCCCTAAATGTAATCTCTAGTAGATATGGTTGTTAGCTGCTTTCTTGTTGATCATCATCTTTCTCCATGCTTGGGATTGCCTAGAATCTCATTTTTTGGATATAGGATGTGATCTTTGCAATATTTGGCAAGAAGAAACTGGCCCCATAAGGTTTGTTTTGTTCTAAACCACCACCACTGTTTATACTCCATGGCTTTACAAATTTCATGTATGGATCTTAAACCTATACCATCTTCTTCCATAGGATAGGACAGTTTGTGCTATGAAGCCTAGTGGTATTTGTTTCTTTCCTTGTTCATTGCTTGGTGGTGATACAGCTGATAAAAGATGCATAGGAAGTGATTGAAGGACATGTTTGATCAAGGTTAGTCTGCCTCCATATGATAGCAATCTACATTGCCAACCTCTGATCCTGCTGATCACTTTGGTGATGAGACCGTTAAAGTGGACAATTTTTTTCCTGCCTATGTAGAGAGGGCAACCTAAGTAGGTGATGGGGGATTCCTTCCTGGTAAAACCAGTTACCTGCTGAATTCTTTTGATTGTGTACTAAAAAGCAGAAGGGGCAGTGAGAAAGTGACTTTTTTTTTGTTGATTTGTTGACCAAATGTCTGCTCATAATTATGAAGAACTTTTATATCTTTTTGCAGTGAGTTCCTACATCCAGATGCGAAAATGATCACATCATCAGCAAAGCTCAAGTGTGTGATATGAGGTCCTCTTTTTTCCATATAAAACCCATTGAAGAACTGGTCATGTGTGAGATTATTCAACATTCTTGAAAGCAGTTCAACACCTAATATGAATAATGAGGGAGATAGTGGGTCACCTTGTTTGAGGCCTCATGTTGAGTGGAAAAAATCATATCTTGTGCCATTAACAATTATAGAATACCAATTGTTGGATAGTATTCTCCACACCATGTCAATGATCTGTTCACTGAAGCCCATCTTTCTCATCATGATGCAGGTGAATGACCATGAAACCCTGTCATATGCTTTTGCCATATCCAGCTCGATCACTACATTTGCACCAACATTTGGTTTATTGATTCCTTGGACAATCTCCTGTGCAAGCATAATGTTCTCAGCAATACTTCTGCCCTTTACAAAACCAGTTTGGTTAGGAGAGATGATTCTAGGGAGGATGGTTGCCAGTCTGGAACATATGAGCTTGGATATGATCTTGTTGATGAAATTACTCAAACTGATTGGTCTGAATTCATCTAGAGTATTAGGGAATTCCACCATGGTAAGCAACACCAAACATGCCTGTGTCATATATCTGGGCAGTGAGTGGCCACAGAAGAAAGCATTTATCACATTGAAAAGATCATATTGAATGATTTCCCAACAGTGTTGGAAGAACTTTCCATTAAGGCCATCTGGACCAGCATCACTGGTGGGATTCATTGAAAAAATAATGTTTTTGAATTCTTCTATGGTAGGTTCTTTGTAGAGAGTGGCATTGTCTGTATCTGTAATTAATGTTGGTATGCAGGATAAGAGGTCTTTCCTAATTGTTCCCCCAGTATCAGTGAATAGGCTATGGAAGTGATCACAAGCTGCTTCACCAATTGCTTCATCTCCATATATCCAATCATCATCCTCATTTTTAATTTTATGGATATAAAGCTACCTTCTCTTGCCTCTGATCAAGCTGTGAAAGTATTTGGAATTAGCATCTCCTTCTTTGAGCCATTGCAACTGAGTTTTCTATTTAAGCACAGCTTCTTCAACCTTCAAATGTCTAACATATTGAGCCTTGAGTTCATGGGCTGTGACTCTATCTGTCTTTTTATTAGGTTGTGCCCAAGTTTCCTCTGCTTTTCTGAGTTTTTCTTCAAATTCCTTTGCTTTTTGGAAAATGTCACCATATTCTTGCCTTGACCATTTGGAAAGAGCAGTGCAGAGTGCTTTGGTTTTTTGGTGAAAGATCCATATTGCATTTCCACAGTAACTTCTATTCCAAATTTCACGAACAAGTGGTTGGAAGGAAGCATTTTCAATCCAGAAATTCAGGAATTTGAAGTATCTAGTGGCATTGTTTGGTCTAACATTCAATTCCATGAGAAGAGGTGAATGATCTGATCTTGTAGCAGCTAAATGAGTAATGGTGGTAGCAGGATATGTAGCAAGCCAATTGTCATTGGCTAGGCCTCTATCCAGTCTTTTCCAAACAATTGAGCAAGGACCTCTGCCATTAGACTAGGTATATCTAGGTCCATAGTAGCCTAGATCATTGAGTCCACAGTCTTCAATCATGCTCAAGAAATCTAGACTTTTGTTGATTTGATAAGGAATACCACCTATCTTTTCTACAACGGATGCTATCACATTGAAATTTACAATAACACACCGTGGGATAGTAGAGTTCAAAGCTTTGGATATGAGAGTATCCCCTAGTGATCTCCTTAGTGCAGGCTTACATTTGGTATAGATAACAATGATGTGTAGTGTGTCAGCAATCTCAACATGTCTAAGTTCTACTGTGATTTGTTGTTCATCATGGTCTAAAACAACACCTGAGAAATCCTGATCCTAGAAGATCCATATCTTATTGTTGATGTTTGAGGATGCATGCTGCATGGATAACTGGTTTTTGTAGTGGTAGGATAGCTATGAAGGAGAACTTGTGCATCTGTTTTAATGTTTTGAGTCTCTCAATGGCTCCAGAGGTTCTGATACCTCTGATATTCCAAGTAAGTGTGCTAATCATTAAAACTGGGATGGGGGTTTTCTTTTTGGTGGGGCAGTGTTGCTTCTTGAAGCTTTGCTTCTTGTAAGCTTGGTGATGGATTATAGGCTCTAGGAGATAGATCATGGTTGTTAATCACATCATGCTGTTGGTATTCTCCATTGATGGCATCCACTAGGAGGTCACAGTGTTGTTCATCCTCTGATGCTTCACCAATGTCACCTTCCTCCTCAACTCTTCCACTCATCTCATCTTCTGAGAGGATAGGCCTGTATCCATCAAGTTCTGGGGGGTGCTTGTTCATAGGGCATTCTTCCAATGGGACAGAGGCATTAGCTTGTGATTGTTTGTTCTTAAGAGAGGCAGTTTCTTCTTTATCTTCCTGGGCTTGAACATCTAGTAAATGTTGTGATAAAGAAGGATCAATCACATTGTCTTTGTATGATAATGACTTTTTAGTAGAGCCAATCTCAAGGTTCCCTTGTAGTTGTGCAACTGGACCTTGGGGTGAAAGGTGAGATCCTGGGGACTTTCAGTTGGTTCATTAATGGTGATCCCTGTGTTCTGTTTTCTCGTGGCTTTACTTTTCCTCTAGCTTGGCTTATTTTTGGGTTTTGGGGATTGTATGCTGAAGTCTGCTACTGCAGGAGCTTTTCCTTTCATGAGTCTCCTTGTAACCTCATTGTGCTGATCTGGTGGATCTTCATATGAGCTGCTTAACTCACAAATAGCTTCTTTCCTTGTAGTAGCTGAGTGTATATCTGTGTTATCAACTGGGACAGGCATAGAGGTGGGAGGTTGGTCCATCCTATGGTCAGTCAATTGTGCATTTGCACACTCATGCAAAACATGAGGAATCCCAGCCCAAAAGGTGCCCCAACCTGTATTGATCTAGGTTTCTCATGACAAAACTCCAGTCTTCCAGTAACTTCATTGACAGCAAAATTAACAGGGGGGATGTGGGGGTGGGATACAAATATTTGAGCCTCAGAAGTTTTGGTATGAGCCATTACTTCTGAGGTAACCTGATGAGGAGTAGAGCTAGTACTTGGCTATGTGATCTTGCTGAGCGACAGATTGGATGCAACAGTAGGTTGTGCTACATTATGCTTTGGTAGGTAAATTTGTTGCTGCTTCTTGCTGGTTTGGGAGGTGCCTTTGAAGTGTTTTTTCTTTTGTGTTTGCCATTCATCATTTGAAGGAGGAGCTCCTGCTGTTTGATGTTCTGCACTTCTCTCAGGTTCCTCTGCTGTTTTGCCATTATGATCCTTTGCTGCTACATGTAGTGCAGGATTCTGAATTCTTACCTTTTGAGGACCTGTTGCCTGACTGTCGTTGGTGGAATTTTGAGTGGAGAGCCATGGAGTATTGGTGACAACTGCTGCTTCATCCTTTTTTCTCTGGTGTTCCTCTTTCTTCAGTTTAGTTTGACAAGTGTGGATTGCATGACCTTGGTGTTTGCAGTATGTGCAGTACTCAGGGAGGTTACCATATTGGATCTCTAGCCATTGCCCCTCACCATTGACATCCTCATCATAGCCTAGCCATACATGGGTAGGTCTATATTTAGTGAGGTCCATCTGCATTTTAACCTTGGCAACACTACCTCTGGTTTTTTGAAAAGAAGCAAGGTCTAAGAAGAGAGCTTTACAAATTGGTGATAGCAGTGAGGTTAAGATCTCCATATAGTACAAGTGCCAAGGCAGTTCTGGGATGACAATCCATTTAGGTACAATTGGTGAGTCTTCATTAGGTTTAAAGGCAGGATTCCACGCCTCCAACTTCATCAGTTGTCCTTGGA
This sequence comes from Nicotiana obtusifolia, assembly GCA_002018475.1. Taxonomy (NCBI): domain Eukaryota; kingdom Viridiplantae; phylum Streptophyta; class Magnoliopsida; order Solanales; family Solanaceae; genus Nicotiana; species Nicotiana obtusifolia. Next base: position 163,504 of record MCJB01052797.1, on the reverse strand, counting down.
TGTACATGTACTGCTCAGTCCAAACTGTGGCATGATCATATTCATTGTCCAGATCAATGTAAACAGTTCTAGCATTGAAGTGTGCTATTTTAACACCACCTCTAAGTTCAGTCTGGGCTATGAAGCTCTTTCTAATCACCTCCATTCTTCGCATGGTGTTGAGGAATTTTCCTACCACAGTGAACTTACATCTTTCTGCAAACTTGATCATGTAGTCTTCTCTTTTGAAAATCACACCAGGTTTCCCTTGCTTTGTGGTAATGACTGATGGAGTGAATTGTATTGGAGCAATTTCAGTTTCATGTCTGGCTCTTAGTCTAGTGACAAAAGATTGAGTGACAGTAGGGGGAGGTGGAATTGAACTGGTTTGTGTTTTACCTTTTTTGCTACTGGTGATTGGTTGAGGTGGCTTGGTGGTGGTTGGTGTATCTTGAATTGCTGGTGTGGCACTAGGTGGGGCTAGTGAATCTCTAATTGGTGGCCTTGGTCCTTTTTTGGAGTTTTTTGGGTTGTCAAAGTTAGAGGAAATCTTAACTGGAGCTTGTGCTGATGTTGAAGGCTGTATTTTGGTCTGGTTATCCATAGTAGATGAAAGCAGAACAGCATCATTGGTGGCCTTAATTTCTGAGGAAGGTGGTTGAGTTTGATCACCAGTGTGCGTATCTATTTCTAAGAGAGCAACAACATTGCTAGTATTACTGGTACTTTTGGAAGCATGAGAGTTGGGATTTGCTGCCTTTTGAGATACCTGAAGCACTGGGCCATTACTGTCGATAAGCTGTGCTTCAGTAGAAGGTAGAAGCCTATGATCATCAGACTTTTGAGGTGATTCTTGCATTTTTGATTGACGATTAGCTTCCGTATGAGCTTGAGATTGTTGAGGAGTGATATGATCCCTCAATTGGGCCTCAGACGTGTCTGGTGCATTTTGTCGAACACCTGGTGCGCGCGACACTATTGAATTTTTTTTTTTTGCAATATTGTGATGATTGGCTATAGTAATTTGGTGTGATGGTCGGAAATCAATCTGCTGAACAGCAAAAATCAATTGGCATTGGTTTTGGGCCAATTTGTTCAGTGGAACACCTTGCCCGACCAACAAGTGTATTTCCAGGCAGTTCAGATGGTCGAAACTCCCATTTCCGGCAGTGAAAGCTTCCATATTTTGGTGGGGAGATTGCTGTGACCTTGGAGAAGGATCTCCAGCACTTGGAATGGGTCAATTTGGCTCAGAATCGAGTGAGGAAATGTCAAGAGCTCCCAGGTGATTTTTTGCTACAGTGATCCCAATGGTCGCTTGCAAATCTGTAGCAGCTGGGTTGATGATTTGAGATGAGGTTTGTTGGGGGTGGTGCGCAATTGAAAGACGCTTTTTTTGAGACTGGTCCGGTGTTATTTCACTGGTGGACGGAGGAGAATCGACCATTTTAGCTCTGACACGACATTGTTCACTCGCGTCGAGGCAAATCACTTGAATTGTTACCAAAAAGGAGTTGAATGTAACATTAACAGGATGAAGCCATGTGAAATAAAAGAGGAACTGAAAATCAAGGAGGAATTAGAATCTACATAAAAGGGCAGTCATAGGGAAAATGCATTCATTACCAAAGAACCGATTGTAAAATTAATTTCAATTCCTTTTGTCAAATTGGAGACCACCAGAAGCAGCTTACGCCAATTACTCGCTCATGTTCTATGTCATCCGAGTAGCCAAAATGCAGATAAATTTCTGTTCAAACAATATGCAAATAGTATCAACATTTAACCCTGATTCAAATAAATGAACATTTTCAAACAATATGCAAAATATTATTAACATTTAACCATATCATTGCTTGCATAAGGTATATGAATCAAAACCTGCTTTTAATAATGTACATAATACAATGTAGGTATTAAAATAAATCATAAGGAAGGAAAAGAAAAGAGAGAATAAATAATTAACCATTAGTAAATACAAATATAGATAAAATACTAACTAAAAACAAAGGAGAACAAACAAATCTTAAGATCAGGAATAAGAGAAATACCTTGGGAAATTGGGAGAAAAAAGAGGAAGCGAGAAAGATTTAAAGGAGTCGATAACAAAAATTAAGTGTTGGCCTCAGTATGGAAGGAAGAAAGCCAAGAAGATGAGACATAGTTAAAGATGATTTTTAATAATTATGACGTTTCAGTTAAATATACTTTTAAAAGTGACTTTTCGATATTTTAATTTAATAGAGTACTTAATAAAGAAAAAAAAGGCTAAAATTTAAGAAAAAAGATAAATAATAATCTTAGTCTCTAAGAGATACCACATCATTTCTTTTTGGCCCTCTTTTATATAGATATATAGATCTTTTAAAATTTGTTTATGCTGCCTTGTTGGAAAATAATTGAAGGAGTGAAACTAATATTCTTTGATCCCATTTTGTCAATAATACATTCAAGTTGTCCCAAATGAGACGTTATATTTTGTGTTTGGATGTAATTTGTTTTCTAAAACAATCAAAACCTCTCAAAAAATAGCGCGTAAATCAGTTGGGGAAAAACCCAATGGGACATTTACATGGTGTGCTCGCGTCCAAAATAATATACTAAAAGTATCCATTTTAAAAATATGTTATACTTCATATCTGTTTAAAAATACTAAAGAAGCGAGTCATAAACCTCAAGAAATGGAAGAATTGCTTTTGATAAAAAATTCGAATTAATCTCAAATTAAATTTTTCCCGAAATCAAATGTATAGCTTGTTTGGAAAAAAATCAGCTTATTGGAAAAGAGTTTTGCTCAAAAGTGCTTTTTAGAAAACTACTTGTCACGATAAAAAATCCTACCAAGTCGTGATGACACCTAACCCAACTTGCTAGGTAAGCCAACTAGCATGTAACATAACTCAAACAGATCATCATCAATAAATAATTTGAATGACCCGGACGGTCGTTTCACGTATTGTAGCCCCATCCCCTATTTATCACTTTTTCTATGTTCGTTTGTGGTTATGTGACTTTTCGGGGTGGTTGGATTGGTTTCGGAGAAGTTTTGGGGTGAATGGGACACTTAGTTTCAAGGTTGAAGGTTTAAGTTGAAAGAGCTGGTCGGAGTTTGACTTTTGTGTAGACGACTCCGGAATAGAATTTTGAGGGTTCCAATAGATTCGTGTGGTAATTTTGGTCTTGGGCATATGCCCGGATATTGATTTGGAGGTCCGTAGGTTATTTTGGCTTGAATTGGCTAAAGTTTGAAAGTTGAAGATTTGGAAGGTTGAGAGGTTTAACTGAGAGTTGACTTTGTTAATACTAGGTTTGGATTGTGGTTCCGGAAGTTGAAATAGGTCCATTGTGTCATTTAGGACTTTCATGCAAAATTTAAGGTCATTCGGAGTTGTTTTAATATGGTTCGCTGGAAGATCATTAATTCACTAGGCTTGAATTGGGGTGCGAGTTGTGATTTTGATGTTGTTTCATCGATTTGAAGATTTGACTAAGTTTGTATCGTATTTTAGGACTTGTTAATATGTTTGGATGGGGTCCCGGGGGCCTCGGGTACGATTCGGATGATGTACGGACCATGTTTGGACTCGGTAGAAATGCTGAGACTTTCAAGTTCTGGTGCAATCGCACCTACGAGGATTTGATCGCAAGTGCGAGACCGCAGAAGCAGTCAGGCAATCGTAGTTGTCGAATATGTTGGGGTAGGAAAATGGCGCAAGTGCGAATGTTGGTCCGCATCTGTGAGTTCGCAGATGGAAAAGTGGAGCACAGAAGCGAAGTGGAGTGTGGTCATGGGTTTCCGCAGATGCAAACTTTGAGGTGCAGGTGCGCGTGCGCAGTAGCGCAGTTGTGACCGCAGAAGCGGATATTGGCTGGAAAGTTCGGGACCGCAGATGTAGCAACTTTTCCGCAGAAGCGGTACTGTAGATGCAGTTAAGTGACCATAGGTGCGGTTTCACCGACAAGGTTATAGTTGAAGGGTTTCGTGGTTTTTCTCAGGTGGAGAGTTTTGAGACACGGCTAAGGGTGATTTTTGAGAGGATTTGGCTACAATTGAAGAGATATGTGAAGTTTCATTACTTTTGATGTTAAATATTGATTACCCATTGATTATTATACCTAGTTTATGTAAATTTGAAGTAGAAAAATGGGATTTTAGACTATGTTATTTGAGAGTAAGATTTGAGAATTTGGGGGTCGATTTGTGGATAGAATTGGATGAGAATAGTATGGTTACTCGTAATTGAATGGATGTTCAGAAATTGTGAATTTTGTCGGGTTCCGAACAGTGGGCCCGGGGTTGACTTATGGGTTGACTTTCCGTTTTTCGATTAAAGATTCTAGTTTTATCATTTGAGATTGTTTCCTATGACTATTATTGATGGTATGAAGTTGTTGTGACTAGATTCGAGTCGTTCGGAGGCCCATTGGCGAGGTAAGGGCTTGTTGGAGTATTGATTTGCAAGTTTTGAGGTAAGTAACATTTCTAAACTTTGAATTGAAGGTAATTATCCCTAGAGAACATGTTATATGTGTTGTATTGGGTGACGCACATGCTAGGTGGCGGGCGTGTGGGCGTTCACCATGATAATCATGATCCAGGTTGACTTTTCTATTGTGCTGCTATCAAGTCTTGTTTTATCCGTGTAATTCCTGCTTGTTAGAGTAATTGAGTTGTGATTGATGTTTGAAATCATGTTTAGGATATGTACATATTTGAGACCTAATAAAGCTAATTCTGTTGTTTTGAGTTATCTGCTTGAACTGTAATTCTACACTTAGTCATGGTTCTTTATTTGTATATCATATCTCAGTCTCTGTTCATCATTCATTGAGCCCTTGAAACTTGAGAGATTGATGACTGAGGTGGGCCTTAAAGCCATGTTGAGAGTATTGTTGTGGATCGAGCTGTACGCCGCAGCAGGCCATATTGGTTTTACTATTACTATGATTATTGTAGATCGGGCTGCATGCGGCAACAAGCCTTATTGGCTTTCCGATTAGCTCTTAGGCAGGATCCGCCACTTCGTAGTCTGACATACAAGCATTGAACGCACGCACACTGATATTGGCTTTACCATTAGAACATGCCATATTGGCTTTAGCATTACTATTATTATTGTGGATCGGGCTGCATGCTGCAGCAGGCCTTAGTGGCCCTTCGATTAGCGCTTGGGCAGGATCCACCCCTCCGGAATCTGACATACCACCAATGAGCACAGACGCAATGATATAGGGATGGTTGGTTTTGATGTGATTTTAGGCATGGATTGTTGTCACCATGTCAAGCTATTCTGGATTGTCACACAAAGATCGTGACATTGGCAATGCCGGGGGTGCCGGAGTTGGAGTGGAGAGTTTCCTTGAATTATGTTCCCAATAGAGCAATTTCATATTTGAAGGCTCAACGGATGGTTGAGAAGGGATGTCTGGCCTATTTTGTGCTGTTACTCCTACTTGCAGACCTGCCGGACATGCCACCCAACAGGGACATTGATTTTGGTATTGATCTGGTGTCAGGCACTCATCCTATATTTATTCGACTATATCACATGGCACCAGCAGAATTGAAAGAGTTAAAGGAACACAACTTCAAAAGTTTCTTGATAAGGGTTTCATCATGCCCAGTGTGTCACCTTGGGGTGCACCGGTTCTATTTGTGAAGAAGAAGAATGATGCTATGCAGATGTGCATTTATTACATGCAGTTGAACAAAGATACAAGTAAGAACACGTACCCATTACCATGCATTGATGATTTATTTGACCAGCTTTAGGGTGCTAGAGTGTTTTTGATGATTGCTTTGAGGTCAGGGTATCATCAGTTAAAGGTTCGAGATTCTGATATTCTGAAAACAGCATTCAAGACCCACTATGGTCACTATGAGTTTCTTGTGATTTCTTTTGGACTGACCAATGCCCCAGCAGCCTTCATGCACTTGATAAATAGTATATTCTAGCCGTATCTTGATTCATTCTTCATTGTGTTCATTGACGACATATTGGTGTACTCACACAGCCAGGAGGATCATGAGCAACATCTAAGGATTGTACTCTAGACCTTGAGGGAGAAGAAGCTATATGTTAAATTATCCAAGTGTGATTTATGCTTAACTCGGTGGAGTTCTTGGTCCAGGGCCACGTAGTGTCTAGTGAGAGGATCAAAGTAGATCCGAAGAAGATTGAGGCGGTTCAGAGTTGGCATAGACCATCTTCAACTACTGAGATTTGGAGCTTCTTAGGTTTGGCAGGTTATTATTGCCGTTTTGTGGAGGGTTTTTTATCCATTGCCGCACCATTGAGTAGATTGACACAGAAGGGTGCCCCATTCAAGTGGTCTGGTGAGTGTGAGGAGAGCTTTCAGAAGTGCAAGACTGCTTTGACTATAGCTCTAGTTTTAGTTTTGCCATCAGCATCGGGTTTATATGTGGTTTATTGTAATGCTTCGCGGATTGGCATCATATGTGTCTTGTTGCAGGAGGGTAGGGTGATTGCTTATGCTTCGAGTTAGTTGAAGCCCCGTGAAAAGAACTACCCCGTTCATGATTTAGAGTTGGTAGCTATTCTTCATGCATTGATAATTTGGAGGCACTATCTCTACGGCGTGTCTTGTAAGGTATTAACGGTTCATTGGAGTCTACAACAGTTGTTTAAGTAAAAGGATCAAAACTTGAGGCAGCAAATGTGGTGAGAGTTTTTCAAAGACTACGATATCACCATTTTGTACTATCCCGAAAAGGCCAATGTGGTGACCGATGGCTTGAGCAGAAAGTCTGAGAGTATGGGTAGCCTTGCTTATATTCTAGTTGGTGAGAGACCACTAGCATTGGATGTTCAGGCTTTGGCCAACCAGTTCATGAGGTTTGATGTTTCGGAGCCTACCCGAATTTTTTCTTGCGTGATTTTTTGGTCTTCTTTGTATGAGCGCATCCGAGCGCGTCAGTATTACGACCCTCATTTTCTTGTCCTTATGGATACACTGTAGTAGAGTGATGCCAAAGAGGTTTCTATTCGAGATGACGGGGGTATTACAGATGCAGGGTTGGATTTGTGTGCCCAATGTGGATCGGTTGCGTGAGTTGATTCTTGAGGAGGCACACAGTTTGCGGTATTCCATTCATACGGGTGCCACCAAGATGTATCAGGATTTGAGGCAACGCTACTGGTGGAGAAGAACGAAGAAAGATATAGTGGAGAATATGGCTCGGTGTTTGAATTATCAGCAGGTGAAGTACGAGCACTAGAGGATGGGCAGGTTGCTTCAGAGACTTGAAATTATCGAGTGGAAGTGGGAGTGTATTACCATGGATTTCGTTGTTTGGCTCCCACAAGGTTTAACGAACTTCGACGCGGCGTGGGTTATTGTGGATAGACTGACGAAGTTTGCACACTTCATTCAGGTAATGACTACCTATTATTCGGAGCAACTGGCTTAGATATATATCCAGGATATTTTTCATCTTCACAGTGTGCCGGTGTTTATTATCTCTGATCGAGGCACATAGTTCACATCACATTTCTAGAGAGCTGTGCAACATGAGTTATGTTTGTGGGTTGAGTTGAGTACAATATTTCACCCCCAGATGGGCGGGCAGTCCGAGCACACCATTCAGATCATGTAGGACATGCTACACGCCTATGTTATGGATTTTGGGGTTTCATGGGATCAGTTCTTACCGTTTCCAGAGTTTGCCTACAATAACAACTACCAATCAAGTATTCAGATGGCTCCTTATGAGGCCTTATATGGGAGGCGGTGTCGTTCTCCAGTTGAATGGTTTGAGCCGAGAGAGGCTAGGTTGTTGGGCACTAATTTGGTTTGGGATGACTTGGAGAAAGTCAAGTTGATTCAGGATAGGCTTTGTACATCACAGTTGAGGCAGAAGAGTTACGTTGATCGAAATGTTATTGATGTTGCTTATATGGTGGGTGAGATGGTGTTGCTCAGAGTTTCACCCATGAAGGGTGTGATGAGGTTCGGGAAGAAGGGAAAGTTGAGCCCTTGGTATATTGGCCCCTTTGACGTGCTAGAGAGAGTTGGAGAGGTGGCCTACAGACTTGCCTTTCCACCTAGTATATCGGGAGTTCACCTAGTGTTTCATGTTTCTATGCTTCAGAAGTATTATGGGGATCTGTCACATATTTCGGACTTTAGCACGGTTTAGTTAGATGGGGATTTGATTTATGATGTGGAGCCGGTAGCTATTTTGGGTCGGCAAGTTCGAAAGTCGAGGTCAAAGAATATAGCATCAATGAAGGTGAAATGGAGAGATCAGCTAGTCGAGGAGGCTACATGGGAGACCAAGCAGGAGATGCAGAGCAAATATTCCCACCTTTGAGACTCCAGATATGATTCTAGACCCGTTCGAGGACGAACGTTTGTTTAAGAGGAGAATGTAACAACCCGACGGTCATTTCGTGTATTGTAGCCCTGTCCCCAATTAATCGCTTCTTCTATCTTCATTTGTGGTTATGTGACTTGCCGAGGCAGTTGAATTGGTTTCGAAGAAGTTTTGGGGTGAATGGGACACTTATTCTCAAGGTTGAAGGCTAAAGTTAAAAGAGTTTACCAGAGTTTGACTTTTGTGTAGACAACTTCGGAATGGAGTTTTGAAGGTTCTAATAGCATCGTATGGTGATTTTTGATTTAGGCATATGTCCGGATATTGATTCGGAGGTTCGTAGGTCGTTTTGGATTGAATTGGCGAGAGATGGAAAGTTGAAGGTTTGGGAGGTTGAGACATTTGACTAAGAGTTGACTTTGTTGATACCGGGTTCGGATTGTGGTTCCGGAAGTTGGAATAGGTCCATTGTGTCATTTAGGACTTGTATCCAATATTTGAGGTCATTCAGAGTTATTTTGATGTAGTTCGCCATTAGTTTTAGAAGTTGGAAGATCATTAGTTCATTAGGCTTGAATTAGAGCGCGATTCGTGATTTTGATGTTGTTTGATTTGATTTGTGGCTTTGATTAAGTTTGAATAGTGTTGTAGGACTTGTTGGTATGTTTGGATGGTGTCCCGGGGGCCTCGGGTGCGATTCAGATGATGTGTGCACCGTGTTTAGACTTAGTAGAAATGATGCAGAATTTCAATTTCTGGTGCAACTGCACCTGTGAAGATTTGGTAGTAGGTACGAGACCGCAGAAGTGCTCAGGCCATCGCAGGTGCGGAATATGCAGGTCCGCATCTGCGAGCTTGCAAATGTGGGAAAAATGGAGCACAGAAGCGAAGTGGAGTGTGGTCATGGGTTTCTGCAAATGCGGACTTTGAGGCACAGGTGCGCAGTTGTGACTGCAGAAGTAGATGTTGGCTGGAAAGTCTGGGACCGCAGATGCGGCCACTTTTCTGCAGAAGCGGGATTGTATATGCGGTTAAGTTTGTAGGTGCGGTTTCACCGGTAAAGTTATATTCAAAAGATTTCGTAGTTTTTCTCATTTGGGGAGTTTGGGACTCGGCTAAGGGAGATTTTGAGAGAGGTTTGGCTATAATTGAAGAGGTAAGTGAAGTTTAATCACTTTTGATGTTAAATATTGATTACCCATTGATTATTACACTTAGTTTATGTGAATTTGAAGTAGAAATTGGGGATTTTAGACTATGTTGTTAGAGAGTAATATTGGAGGATTAGGGGATGGAATTAGATGACACGGTATGGTTGGACTCGTAATTGAATGGATGTTCAGAATTTGTGAATTTTGTCGGGTTCTGGGGTGTGAGACCGGGGTTGACGTTTTAGGTTGACTTTCTGATTTTGATTAAAGATTCTAGTTTTTATCGTTTGAGATTGTTTCCTATGGAGCATTGGAGCATTGATTTGCGTATTTTGAGGTAAGTAACATTTCTAATCTTAGAATTGAGGGTAATTATCCCTGGAAATCATGTTCTATGAGTTGTGTTGGGGTGACGCATATGCTAGGTGACGGGCGTGTGGGCGTGCACCGTGGTAATCATGATCCAGGTTGACTTTTTTATCGTGCTACTATATATTCATGTTTTATCCGTGTAATTCCTACTTGCTAGAGTCATTAAGCTATGATTCCTGTTAGAAATAATATTTAGGCTATGTACTTATTCGGTTGAGACCTAAATGAGGCTATTACTTTTGTTTTGAGTTATCCGCTTCAATTGTAATTCTACACTCAGTCATGGTTCTTCATTTGCATATCATATCTCAGTCTCTATTCATCATTCATTATTACATCACATGTTATCATTGTTGGGCTGAGTGGTATGAGATTGTGAGTCCTTGAAACTTGAGAGGTGGATGACTGAGGTGGGCCTTAGAGCCATGTTGAGAGTATTGTTGTGGATCGGGCTATACATCGGAACATGCCATATTGGTTTTACCATTACTATTATAATTGTGGATCGGGCTGCACGCCGCAGTATATATCTATTTTCTCACAGATTTCAAATAGCATTTATACGGATGCTTCTATCTAGTTCACCATGTACAGGTATGATATTATTTTCCCTTTTCATCAATCCAAGCACTCTCCAGGTGTCCAACAACTCACTAGCAAGTCCCATGTGTATGTATCATGCATCATCTAGCATATGTAGAAGATATGCATGAAAAAAACATGTAAAATGCATGAATATACACAAAGGATACACTTGCATGGTCAAAGCTTCCATATTTATGCTCAAAATTCATCACATCGGATCCCATATTACAATCAACTAGAAACCCGTCGATTTCTCACAACCTACGTGTACACCATCGAGAGAGAAACATGAGAGAGCGACCCTAGAGAGATGGATCTAAATACACGCTGCACGATAGAGATCTCGTGCCATATCAGTAACAATATCACCATAACTGCATGGAAAAGATCTCGTGCCACAGTAATAATAATATCACAATAACTGCACGTCAGAAAACTCGTACCGTAACAATATAAATATCACAATATCCGCATGGCAGAAACCCCATGCCACAATCATCTCAATTGCACGGACAACTCACATACCATAATCCCAGTCTATAGGGCCATATGCATGGATATATGCATGTGAATAAGAGATGAACTCTATGCAATATATATGCATGTATGTAACACATGAGTACTGCTCCAACATGTGATTCATCCTTCAAATAATCATTCTATCTAATTATGCATCAAAGGCCTAAACATGAGCTCTAACATGAATAATGAACTCAAGTAGCCATACAACAGTTTAATGCATATCACGAGAATAACATGTGCGACTATGTGTTCATAATATAATGTGTGACTACAACCAAATCAATTATAACATCAATCTTAATAATGGATCATCATGCCCAAAATAAGATAGAATCAACCTAAATATTATCTCTAGCACGGTTTATCGTACTCACATAGTCATTCAATCGATTAAGCCATTAAAACAAGTAGAACACACGATCAAACAAGGCATAAAGTATTCCATAATCTAACCCGACCATAAATAACCATGGCATATGTATATACGCTCGTCACCTCGCATATACATCACCCCCACATGTAGCAAATAATAACAATTATTAGGAAAACATTCTCTCAACCAAAGCTACGCAAGACCCTTACCTTATCCGGACTAATAGTCTAAAGCTCCAAATTGCTCTTCCTTTTAAAATCACCCCAAACCAGCTCAAATCTAGGAAAACATCAACCAAGGAAGTCAAATAATGTAATAGCAAGCAATCCCAATCAATAAAGCTTCGACTTTTAAAGAGTTTCTAAAAAGTCAACAAAAGTCAACTCAGACCCACACGCCCGAAATCCAAAACCAATGCCAAATTCTAATGATCCATAACCCGCCAAGTCCAAATATGTGATTAGATTTTAAATTCGAGTGCAAATTGATTCCCAAATCCTCAAAATACACTCTCTTAAGACAAGACCCCCAAGTTTCACTTTGAAATTCCATGTTTTAGGTATAGAAGTCAATGAGAAATCATGATAAATAATCAAATATAGATAAAAATCACTTACTCACAAAGTAGTAATGAAATCCCTCTAAAACTTTTTCTCCTCTGGAAGTCTAAGATTCAAAATATGATCGAATCGACAAAATCCCGAAACTCCAAACATTAGTAGTCTGCCAAGAACTTCTCTTTGTGAATGCAAAAAAATACATCGCATTCACGATGCACAATATGCCACCTAGCCTATCCTCTTTCGTGATGGCGAAAACACCCTCGTGATCGTGAATCTCACCCGACTCCCATACTACGGGAGCATGACCCACGCCCCGCGAACGCGGAGACCTTCATGCCCAAACCTATCATACATGCAACAACCTTAAGCAAATGCGATGAAAAATTATCCCAGCTCCAAATTCCTTCATCATGAATGTGAAGCACATCTCGCGAAAACGATGAACACCAGCCACCGGAAAATCAGCGAACACCAAATATGCTAGGAGTGGTCCGAAACTCACCTGAGCCCCCCGGAACTATGTCCAATCATGCCAACAAATCCATATACCTGATTCAAACTTATCCAAATTCTTAAAACACCACAAATAACATTAAAAACAAATCGAAGATCAAATCTTCTCTTAATTTTAAAACATTTCAACTTTGTCAAATGCATCTGAATCACACTTAGACATTTTAGATAACAATTAAATTTTACACACAAGATCCAGTCAATTAAATGAACCTATGGAAAATCACAAATCCACAATTAGAGTCTGATATTACCGTAGTCAACTTTCGGTCAAACCTATTAACTCTATTATTTTTTAAATTGTGAACTTTCTATAAATAAAGCCAAAGCCTTCTTGGAATTTCCGAATCTAAATTCGAACATACACCCAAGTATAAAATTATTATACAAATCTATTGAACATTATCAAATCTGATTCCAAGTTCGTTTATTCAAAAGCAAAATATTGCTTTACTCTTCCTACTTAAGCTTCCAAATTAAGAATTTCTCTTCTAGTCCACCTCAGAAGCTATCATAAATTAAAAGCAATAGTCCTTGCAAGTCATAATATATCATATGAAGCCACCTCTAAGGTCTCAAATCATAGAACAAAGTGCTAGAACTCAAAATGATCGATCGAATCTATTACGCCCCGTGCTTTCATGTTAGAATTCATCTTAAGTAAATCAATATAAGCCGAAGAGTTGAAAGACCTTTAAAGAGATAATGATGGTTTAAAACAAGTTTTAAGGAAGTATCGTCAGGGTTAGAAGGTTTAGAAGCTAATAGAATCGAAGAAAATAAGTTTCATAAAAAATCGGCAATTTGAGACTGTTATAACCCGTACTTTTGGGTGAGGTATTTTAGTTGTATGATAGTTTTGTCTTAAGTTTTGAAGTCAAGAAAGTTGTGAAATAAAAGTCGTCACAAGTTACCTAATACATTTTACTGAATTAGGGTCTAATGTTAGTGAGCTTTTCTCCCAATATACTTTATGTTACGGGGAGATCCACCAATAAAATTGAAGATCTACAAGTCTAGTTTTCAATGCATTAAATCATTTGTCGATACAATATCAGAGTATAGATATATTCACATTTTTGCGAGACTGCACAAGCAGCTCCCTTTGGAACCCACAAGGTCGGTTGAGCATTATCTTGTTATATAAAGTGGTGGCCTTCGTCTCCAAGCCTCATTTTCAACCCAAATCAGACCTAAAAAATTCACATATCCTTAGGGTTTGAAAGCCAAATCAAAGGTGCAAAAGGTGAAACAAGTAGATTCAAGCCTTAGGAACCCGAAGTAGTCGATAGTTTGCTGCTTTCTATCCTCGTGGTTGATTGAGGAAGACATATCAATGAAGTAAGATCTGTAAATTTTGTATTTTTGTGCTATACGGTATGCTATTCACCCCTCTTCTTTGGCTGAGTCGTTTTTAGGCCATAGCAAGCCTAGATGTTGAAGGAAAACATGTTAAACTTGAAGTTGGAAGTATGTTTGAGGTGTTGTGCATATGGGACAATTCTGGATGGTTTTTGAGTGAGGTTTCGGTTGGTTTTTGATGTGGTATCTTGTATGTGTTATTGTTAATGTTGCTCTTGTTAAGAAACTAAGGGGAGATGTTGCCCAATTTCTTATAGAACGAGTTTGTCACTCGATAAAAGTTGGTAAGTTCATTATGGTAACATTGGTGTCCTTATTGTTGGTTGTATATTTAGATTAAAGGAGGCTAAGCTCGAGTGAATACATAAGGGTTCAATATACGGTATGTTAAGGTACTCCCTTCTTTCTTTTGGCATGATCTAAAGTGAAACGAACGTAAGCGATACACTATTTTATAACATATTTACTCCTAGCAACTAAGACTGTCCATGTTGTTATTTTATTTATAATGTTATTATAAGCATGTATATATGATCCTTGAATCCTACTGATGTTCATATTGACGATATGGATGTCGATAACGTTAATGACTCATGCATTATATATATGTACCTATTTACTCCGCCGAGCCATCCTATAATTGGCCGGGTACGGCAGCTATTGTGCAACCACTAATCAGTTGGGTTTTATCGAGCTCCACGTGGCCGAGTACAATTATACCGAGCCTTATGATGGTCGGGTACTGTTGCACCCTATTTTGAACTAGTCAAAACAAGATTCAACTTGTGGTTTCTCTGTTGTTGATGAAAGAGAGTCGCCACCTAATATTTAAAGGTATACTAGGGTACCTATTTAATTACTAAGTGGTGTTCTTTATAGGACTGCAAACCAGTGAGATTATGGGTAAGGGTTCTTGTTCTTGTTCTTCTAAGGGGAAGATGTTAGTCACCCCTTAAAATCTACCTGAGGTAGCTCCATAGGACTTGGACTAATTTTAAGGAAAAATTTATTTGTATTATGCTTAATTGCTATTAAAAGTACGGCTTACTATGTATCTAAGGGAGGGTATATAAAAAGGGATGTGAGACTTAAGAGGAATATGAATTCATAAAGGAGTTTTGGGACATATTAAAAGAGTTCTGAAAGTGGTCTATATTTTGTAAGGCTTGTAGAATGAGATTAAGTTATGGAAACAATTGATTTAGGGAATGATATTCATATAACTCAAGAATATATTTGTGAGAAGGTAAACCTGATTATACCCTTATTTCTAAAATATGAAAAGGAGCGGTCTTTTGAAAATCCATTTGGGCGATAGTAATTTACTTTTTATGAAAATTTGATTTTACCTCTTGATAGTAAAGCTGGCGATTCTTTTATGATTTTCTTTTGAAAATGAAGCTGATGTTTTTGCTAATATTCTGGGCTTCAAAAATCTTTAAGAAAAGGCAAGTGAGTAATGAGATTATAATGGTACTTGCAGATTATAATTAGCGAAATGAGAATTAGTTACTAACTAATTCCTTTTAAGTCCTATATTATTTAAAGCTTTCCTATGTTTAATATGATATTAAAGCATGACAATAAAATATTGTAATCTAAAATATGAGTGTTATATACATGATAACAAAGATGCGACAAAACCAACATGGTAATGTAAGCAGTAAATTAGATTAGCAAAGCAATAGATAATTACAGAAAAAAATTGAGGGAAAGAGGACAAGACTCTGATAATTGGGCCTCAAGAAGGCGGGCCAAGCAGTAGAGAGATACGGTTACAACTGACTCTGGACTCTCCAGAAAATGCGACAAGACTGGGACTTGGGCCCGAGTTCCTTAGGAACTCAGCAGGTCCAAATGATGTACATGTCCAAAGAGAGAGAAAGTCATTAGACACACACTCCATATATTCGTCAATTCAACTATGTATGAAATATACATAAACAAACAACTGGAACAAGAAATTATCAATATTCAAATACTATGGGAAATTATACTAATGTGGTAGTTATACATGACAAATAATTTACATCTGATACCACAGTATAAGGAACAAAGCAAGGGACTCTGTGAAAGCAAGCTTAATCGTAGGTAGGAAACCACAGTACGAGAAACAATGCAAGAGACTCGAGGAAAGCAAGCTTAATCATAGGTACGAAAGTTTCCCTACAAAAAGGAGGCTGGCTCTTGCCAAGCCACACCAAGGGGCTGGCTCTTGCCAAGCTACACAAACAGTTAATTTGTTTATAGTCGCAAAAATTTTCCTACAAAGGGGGCTGGCTTCAACCTTGCCAAGCTACACAACTCAGAAAACTTTTGTACTATAACCAACGTTAGCTGTTCATAACTCGGGAAACTTTCGCACTACAATAAGCTAACTTTCAAAGAGTACACTTACTCTATTTTCATACATGGACCGTATTACAACAAGCTAACTTTCAAAGAGTACACTTACTCTATTTTCATACATTGACCGACCTTTCCATCCATTCGAAAGGAAGAACAAGAGGGAAATTTAGAAAGAACTCATATGTAATATATCACAAGAGATTTACAAAGAATGGACGAAAATTACAAGAAAATTCTAGGATGACTCTAAGGTTTTTTTACAAGAGGATTTTCCGAACTTGTACAAGGTAATTTTCTGATGATTACAAGATGATCCTACAACTACTACAAGCCCTCCTTTATATAGGACTAGGAGGTTATTACAAGACAAACATTCTAGATAAAGCAAACCTATCTTACATGGAAAACATATCTACATGCGGGTCCTTCTTGGCATGTGAAGGACTTTAGGCAAACCACTAAAAACACTTGAAAGCATGTGAACGGGTTAAAATATACATGGTGTAGCATGTGAAAGCATGTGATGGCATGTGGCTGTATTGTGTTGCATGTGAAGAAGCATGTGGAGGCATGTGAAAGCATGTGAAAACAAGGTGAAATGGGGTCCGCATAGTATGGAAAGATGTGGAAATTCGTCTAGGCATGGGTAGGATATGCTTTGAGAGATTTTGGATGATTATGGTAGGAAAACAACGAGAAGTAAGGCCCGACTAGTATGGAAAGATGTGGGAATTTGTCTTGGCATGGGTAGGATATTTTTGAGGATTTTTTGATAGGTAATAGAGGATGAAGGTGGGATTAGCAAGGATTAAGGCAATTATCCTTTATCGATCACTGAATTGCCTTCCAGGCATCTTTTCGAAGACCTTGTGAAGTAGCGCCTGGAACTTGACGGCTCGTCACTGCTATGTTCCTTTCCCTTTGGACTGAGAGATGTAATTCGCAACTTTAATCTGAAAATGTCATTAGTGATCTTTTCTCGAATGATTTCATATGGCGTTTGATATTCCTTTGCTGCTTCCCGGACTCTTTCCCAGTGAGGATGGGTATTGGTATAATTCCAGCTTGCCCATTCTTTTGGCCATATCTCTTTTGGGATACACCTATTTTGCTGGAAAATGATTCTTTGTGCCTCGCTATACTCTTCCTCCATTGATAAAATGGACACGGGAAATTTCCACCAGAATGATGCCTCTGCTTGCGCTTGGACTTTTCCATTAATGATCTTCACTGGCCTATGACACATGAATATTTTTGCTGCGTAGGAATCACTGAAACATTTCGTCCAATATCTCCTAGGCTTGAACCATAGTAAAAATATTCTAAGCGCTGGTGCAATGGTATCAAAATCCTTGAAGACGTTGCATTTGAAATTCATGAAAATATAATACTGATGGCATAGGTACCAGAAAAACCATAGTAGTTCTTGTGGAAAATCCTTGGCTTGAGCTATGAATATATGGCAGAATGGATATTCTGGATTGACACCATAAGGCTTGAGAATGAATCCTCCATATTGCCGGAAAACTTGAAGCTCATAATAAGTTCTTCTTTCCATAATAATCGACGGATCAAAGGGATCCATGAGGTTGAACAACTCCGGTGGATGATTTGTCGGCTTCAATGAACTAGTTCCCGGTGAAAACATAAAGATGTGGCTGTTTGGCTTCAGTTTTGCTGGAGAAAATCTTTTTGAGAATTCTTCTGGTCGTGATAGAAAATCTGCGAGAATATTATCCTTTCCTTTCAGGTGCTTGACTTGAAACTTGTATGGAGAAAAACATTGAGCCCATCTGAGAATCTGAGGATTGGGGATAATTTTTGAATTTATCCGGATCATTTTTGGGAAAGCCTTCATATGCATTTCCACTAGAAATTCTGTATGGATAAGGAAGAAATTGAATTTCTTGATTCCATTCTTTATTGCAAGAATTTCTTTGAAGGTGAAATGATAATGTTGCTCGGCATCTTTAAACTTTCCACTGGCGTATCCGCATATTTTCCGCTGGCCATCTTTTTCTTCAAATAGAACAGCATTCCAATATTCATGGCTGGCATCAGTTTGCAGTATCTTCTTTCCATCTGAAGGGATGTAGAGAGACTTGACATTTTTACATATCTCCTTTATTTTTATGACTGCTTCATCCTGTTTCTTTCCCCATGATGGGGCATTTTTCTTGAGCATTTCTGTGAGCGGTGAAATGTATGTAGAGATATTTGGGATGAAATCTCTTACATAATTTATTACACCCATGAACTGTTGGATCTGCTTTGTTGTGAGATTGGTATCCGAAAATTTAAGCAGTTCCTGACATATATGCGGTCCTGGACTATATTCACCTCGGGTGAAACGTATTCCAAGAAAATCAATCTCCTTTTGAGCAAGAACCATCTTCTTTGCTGAGAGCATGATTCCGTACTTTGTTACCAGTGCCTCAAATTGACGAAGCAAGTTGACATGTTCGTCCATTGTCTTACTAAATAACAGGATATCATCAATGTAAAATAAGGAGGTATGGAGGATGGGTTGGAAGATTTTTATCATGGCTTTTTGGAACAAGGAGGGTGCAGTTTTTAAATCGAAGGGCATGACTTTCCACTGGAAGTGATGATCAGGGATGCAAAATCCTGTTTTGGGTCGCTCTTCAGGGTGGATTCCCAATTGCCAAAATCCAGATTTAAATCAAACTTGGAAAAATATTTGGCCTTGGCTATGTGGGAGAAAAGAGTGAGTTTATTGGTTATGGGAAATTTATCATCTTGGAGGAAATGGTTTAGTGGTTGGTAATTAATAACTAAACTGAGTTTTCCTCTTGTCTGCTCAGCTCTTTTGTTGACATAAAATGCTTCGCATGCCCATTGTGAATCTGACGGCTCTATCAGATCAAATTCCAAAAGTTCTTCGCATTCTTTCTTTGCAAGCTAAAGATGATCTGGATTCATTCCTGAGTGACTGGCTTTTGTCGGATTAATATTTTCATTTTTCCTGAAAGGGAGTTTGATAAAAAACTCTTGGTTTTTTCATAATGGGCTTTTCCCTTTCTTCATGAAATCCTTGTGGGATTCAGCACATGAATGTTCAATGAGATTCTGCTCAATTTCTTTAATCTGTTCGTCATCGGTGATTTGGAATAGCCTTGGAATTTCAGAATAAGGTCTGAACTGCTTTTTAAAAGCTATCCCGTTGGCCTTGATCTGGAGTTGATCTTTAAGCTGCCTGTAAATGTCGAATCCAATAATANCTACTTGAGGAACGACTGTGAGAGCATTGATCTCCTCTCGGGCCTCGATCACTGGTTTTGAGATTTGGTACTGATCATTGCCTTGATCTTCATAGATATCGAGAGAGAGTATAGTTTCTTCATTGGGTTCATCATCCATAGAGAATATGGATTCAAGGTCCTCCTCATTTGCAGGATGTATGCCAGTGTAATCTTCAATTTCTTCAAGGAGTTTGACAGATCTTCTTGACTGAGGACAGTTTTTTGCGAAATGTCCAATCTTATGGCAAATAAAGCATCTGTCTTTCTTGTGAAAATTTCCTGGCCTTCTGCGTCTGAAATACTTTGTGCGTCTCTTGGATCTTGATTTTCCATCTAGAATTCTTGGCCATTTGAACCGCCTGAATTCTTTTCGTCGTCTGGACGTGCTGCAGGAACATCCTGATCCGGTGATTCGATCAGTTTTGCGGCATGCCTTGTCAAGTGCTGGATTGTGCTGGATAATTTGCTTTAAGGCTGAGCGCTTGGTACAGATGTCATCTAGTGCGACGAAAATAGCCTGCCTGATGTAACCAATTTGTGGGATGGTTATGGACTAGAATTTTTCTTCAATGATGGTCATGGTTCGGCTTGCTAACAGTTTTGGAAGGGAAGAGACAAAGGCTTGCTTCAGATTGATGTCTCCGCCGATCTCAAAGTATATCTTGGCCATTTTTTGGAAGTGTCTGTCAATGTCATTTCTATCGAATGACACGCACTTCATCTCGAAGAGTTTTCTTCGCATTTTTTCTTGTCTTTGGCCAGTATCTCCGCAGAAAACTTCATGTAGGATCCGGATGTTGAAGGCAAAATCTTGGGAAGTCAGAAACATATTCTTGTCTTGAAATCCAAGTGAGTTCCACCAATCTCTGAGGATTCCTGAGAATCGTGAAGTGAGTTCTGACAGGATGACATACTTTTCTCGTTCTGCCAAATTTTTGGTCACCATCCAAGTATAGAAGTCTAGGATCCTCTGAGGCCATTTTGAAACCTTGACGTCGTCCAAGGTGAAAGTATGGAAACCAGTTCCAACTGGCTTGGACGCCATGGGCTCATATCTTCTTTCTGGGATCGGCTCATCTGTCATACCTTCTTGTTCGTCATCTATCTCAGATACCTCTGGCTCTCTTGGCTGATTGACAAATATTTGGGGATTGTCATCTTCGGAAGAGTTTGTCATGGATTCATTGCTTGATTGAAAGCTATCTTCCGTTGATTCATCTTCTGACGAATTTAGAGATTCGGACCATGGAGTCTCTTCTTCTGATATGCATCTTGGCTGAGAGACATAGAGGTCTGGAACCTTCTGGTTAGAGATCATCAGGTTTTCT